>JXCR01136209.1:134268-153302 GCA_002079205.1 Phalaenopsis hybrid cultivar | reverse complement strand
TCTTGAAGTTCCTTTAAATCTCTTCTCTTTTACAATCACTCAAAACAAAATAGCAAAAAGGACAAAGAAAATAAAAAGTGGTTCCTGAAAATCTCTCCTAGCTAATTCCCCAGAGAAGAACTTTCAAAACTTGTCAATATTTTCAGGACTTTATTTTAAGTCCTCTCTTCTTTCTTTTATAGTTTTCCAAGAGGTGCATTTGGATCTCTTCAAAATGTGTCTTGATTTGATGTATTTGCCAAAGAGATGCATCCTTTCATAATAATTTTTGTCCATGGTGGTTACAAACACCTATTAAGCCGGGTGCCTCAAAAACCTCTTTGAAATTAGTGCAAACCAACTTTACTCATCTAGTAACTGCCACTGACAGTTAAGCATGGGGACTCGGTGCTTAGGTGTGACATTCTCTATTTAAACGGTGCTTAAGCGCCGAATCTAGCGCTTAGGTGCCAAATCTCTTTTGAACAATTTTTCACCTTTTTGCTCCAAATTTGATACTTTTTCACTCCTTTAAGAATTTTTTTCCATTTTTACTTATATATGAAAGAAAAATACCAAAATACCTTCCATTAAAGCGCAATATCTCAAAAATAGGTCTACAAATGTGTTTAAAAACACTATATATTTTAGGTGTATCAGTAGTCCTCCAAATTCTCCTACTACGGTTTCTCCTTTGGGTTTGAGTTAGTGGTGTAGTCTTTAAACCTGACACAATTTTGAATACTAATGGCGGGACAGCTAATCCCTCAGTCGATTATTCAATGATCATTACTTCTTTCCCCTTAGCAGCAGTGGGGTCAGCAAGCTTTATAGGTGTCGCGGCGGTAGTAGTCTTGGCTTTCTTGTAGGAAGGGAAATCCTGAAGACAGTTCAGGTTGAACTAAGCAGACGACTCCTGAACTTCTAGAGCAGTGACTTTCATCACGATGAATAGATCCTTCCCGAGGATAACCTCGAGGTTTTCAAATCTGGCTCCAAACTTAATGGAGGGAGCAACGTTGCAGGCTTCATGGCTTGTCAGTAAATTGCAAGAAAAAGTCATCGTTGGGTAAGTCATTGCAACAGCTTTAAAATAGAAAGTTTTGGGTTAGCTATATGGCCAAAACCTTGTAATCTGTAGTGCAAGCACTGACAAATTTACCAAAGTTGGTCTATAGACCGGGTAAATTTTAGCTTGTGGGGATTTTAAATTTTTTAGTAAAAAGGTAATTTGATAGTAGAAAATTTTACTTAATATAAGAAAATTTTAAAGTGCGCGCAACACAACACAATTTGATTTATTTTGCAAAATAGCAAATCATATTTGGAAGGGAGATGTGAAGTTTTTAGGACTGAGTGCGGGACCCATTTAGTAGCACACAATGCCCAGGTGGAACTAGTCCACCAACACACTTATTGGGTTCCAACCCCACATGAAGATTTAAAGAGTCCTTAATGGCCTTCTGAACCACTCTGTTCAAAGGAGATTGAACAGGCAGTCTTGAAGTCCAAGAGTTGGTCGTACTTTCCCAAGACTGAAATCGATAAAGTATGTCAATGGAAGAATGATAATTTGGTCCAAGAGGGACATAGACACATTACCAATATATGAAGATAGTACTTTCCTAATTTAAATGGAAAGAGAAACTTTTCCCCAGCGGAGTCGTCAGAAGTTATCGACACTATTTTGGTTTAGGGAGTTGCCTGTAAGAAGCTGTAAGTCACAGAATCAAAATCTCGTCACCCGCTTCGGAAGGACATTTTAATTTACATATATAGTTTTGAAAAATATGAAATAAAAAGGATCCCATATTTTTAATAGTTTAAATGAAAGAGCACTATACCTCAAACCCTGTATCTATCCCGAAGGAGAAGCACAAGACTTGAGTATGAGGCTCGATTAAATAAATTAAGAAATATATGACATTCGTTTGGTCTGCAAAACCATTTTATTTGCCGACAATTTCCCTTATTTAATATGAAGAATTAAATATGGTTCATATTAAGTTGGGTTCAGAAAAGTTTCCTATAAGGGAAAGCCCCTATAGTTAATTACATCTTAAATGACCAAAGCCACCTAAGAAAACTCTCGATAAAAATCAAGAAATATTATCTTCAAGGATTTCAAAAGGATAGGATTTTTCAAAGAGATCAGACAAAGAGGCGTGAAATGGGATTGGCTCAAATTTGGAGCATTTTTTTCCAAAATCCAAATGAGGAAGAACTAGGGAATGTCATGGATCCGAAGGAGAACCTCGGTGACTTCCCAAGCTATCATATTGTTTAGCTTCAATTTTGAGGTGAAATATATAGGTGTTTCATCCTGCCAATTTTATTTATTTATGGCTTACATTAGTGTGAAACAATCACACAAATAGCCTGGAAGATGTGAGTATTTAGGTCGTGACAGAAGGCAACCTCAGAATCCTAAGACGAGCTAGGGCATATATTATACAACAAAGCTGTACAAGGGCCTAAAGATGAGGTGAGGATTTATGTTGCATAAGAAGACAACCTCAAAATCTTATAGCTTTTTGTTTAATTCTAAGGAAGGAAATTAGCTTAGCTAGGGAAGACAGGTTTTGCTATTGAAGATGGTCGTGCTGCCCACCATGCTAGCTCCAAGCTCCTTGTTATAGCGAGTTTAAGTTTCTTAGGGCGTCAAGTTATGATGTCAAATCAGACGACCCTATGGTTGTAGTTCTTTAATTTTTTTTGGGGATGTTAAAGTTGATTAGAGAGACACCGGTTAGGATCCTACGGTTCTCTCGTTCTAGCACCACTTTTTCTATTAGATTCACTTAGTCCGAATGAATTTACTAAACTTAACTTAATGAGTTCCATAATTTCATTTAGACAGTGGGAAGCCTCGTTAGCAACCATAGGTTACCTACTCAGAGGAATTCCCAATCATCCAATAGAGATGTCTTAATTTAGTTGTAGTTCTTGTTTTGTGTGATGCTTGTGATTAAATTTTGAGTTATTTTTTATTTTGATTGTTGTGGAGGTGATTTTTATCTTGGTTGGTTTTATTTTTTATTTTTTTTTTATTTTGTGGCTACCCTGACAGTTTTAATTTTCATGCAGGGTGACATCATTGTTTAGCATGCAACTTTGTGTTTTGTCATACATGTAGGTAAGTAAGCACAATTTAAGAAAAGACAATGTTGTAAACTATAAAAGCGTATCTGACGAGTCTTCTCGTTCCACCACCTGAAACTTAAAATGCATGTCAGAGCATTTTATTTGAAACAGGAAAGTAAAGTTTTGGTGACCTACCTAGCCCTATGTCATTTCTTGGTGGTTTCCTATTAATTTTATTAAGGATGATTTTTGTTAAGCAAAATAAATTAAGTTTAGTAGACCTCTGAGGTATCCAATAGGTCTAGAGGAAGAAGCAGGTCCATGCCTCCATCTCACCGTCTAGTGAAAAAGTCTCGAGCTTATTTTAAATATATTATGTTGCTTAATAATTCATCCTATAAAAATACTTTAATGCTCAACAAACAATGATGTTTCAATTATCCCAAAGAGTAGGGTAATTATCATTTGTGATTTAATTTATAAATTATGTGGGTGAAAACCCTTAAAAGGGGCAAGTTAATGTTATCAAGGCACACAACAAACTTTTTAATTTGGGCTTGTAGTGTTTTAAAGATATTCAATTTTAATTATGTTCACTTTTCTAATCCCCATTTAATCATATTTGATTTAGCCTAGGTCACTACTAAGCCCTTAAAGTTTTGGTGGATGTCTTAGTATATACTTTGCAAGTGATTGAATTTTAAGTGATGATGATTCATTTTTGAAAGTCATTTGAACATCAAGTAGGGATATTTGATTAGTGAGTTATTAACACCCAAGACTATACCCTTAAGTCTAAGATCAATTATTTGACTAGACCTCCAAATTTTAATAATTTAAGGAAATTACAAATTAATTCTTTAAATAACAAAAGGGAGATTGGTTTCTACCAATTAATCTCCTTGTGTTTAAATCATCCAAATATGTTAATTGGGGTCAAAGGTTACCCATTTCCTTTTCTGGAATTAAGCCTAAATGTTAATTAAGGCTAAATTTCCAAAATTACATTTTGCCCCTAAGACTCTATTACTCGATAATTTATCAAATTTAATCCAAATGACTTTGACATTTTCATCCCACCTTACTCATGGGTCAATTAAGACATCAGAGACGAAAATGTGATTTTTCAAAGTTTAATTTAATTTACATATTTATTTTAATGCAAAAATAGGATTTTTTAATGAAAATTCAGTAACTTGACCAAGGAAAAGCCTAATCCCTTGAATTTTTTACTGCAAGTAGACTAAGACTAGGTAAACATTGGGATAAACTTTCATGATTTATTGGACTATATTTGAAGTTTGAGAATTATTTTAAATTCTGGACTATTTATTAATTATAAAATATTTTAAGTGTGGAAAGTTAAGTTTTATATTTTTATTAAATCTCTCTAATGTCATAGGACACAGAGAAATTAATTTCACATTTTTTTATTATTTTCTTTGAATTTTTAGAAACATTTTTAGTGAAAATTCATTTTTAGCCTTTAAAAATTATTTTGAGCTTCAGAATTCAATATCTTCACTTAGAAAATTAGGAAAGTATTCCAATTGTTCCTAAGTTTTTACAAAAGAATTTAGAACATTTCTATGAGTTTTATTATTATTGTGATTTTTATCATTTTTTAATTATTTAAATATTAAAAATAGGCTTGAAAATGAAATTTTTATTTTAATTTCAAATTTATTTTTAGAAAATTTATCTAATTACAAAGAACTCCAAAAACTAATTTTTATAATTTCTTATTTATATTTTAATTATTAAAAATCATTTTAGAGCAAAAAATGTCATTTAACTTGAAGAATCAATTTGAGTTATTAAATGAGCTCCAAATATTTTGAAATTTTTTATGGGAAGTTCTTTGAACTTTTAATCTTAGTTGAGAATAAAAATCAAGTCATTTAGATGTTTTTGTTTTCCAAAATTAATTTCCTTTGTATTTTAGGGTTGGTAGAAATTAAGTGTATTCTTAATGACTTAGCCCTTTAAATATTTTTTAAAGGGTTCTCTAGTCATAGTAAACTTTTCAAAATTTACTTGGAATTTTCTAGGCAACATGCTAATTATTATGATTAATTTATGAAAATAATAGAGATAAACTTGAAAAATATGGATCTTTATCTAGAGATCTCCTCTGACTTTGGAAAAATTAGGAGATGTTCCGTAAGATAGAAGCAACAACATGCTAAGATTTCTAGTCATGGTGAAATGTTTACATGCATGGAGAATCAAAAGACTCAAAATAATGTTTAATTAATTAAAAATAAAACATGCATCAAATGGACCTCACTTTATTTCCACATTTTTTTCCTCTGTTTACTGAGTAAGAGGATATTTTTATTTTATTTTTGTGATTTTTCTACACCAAGATATGAATTTTTGAAGTTAGGAAGCATTTTCTGAATTATTCTATTTAAACGTGCAGTGCTAATTAGATCATAGGCGGCTCCAAAAACACGCGTGGTGCACTCTAGTTGGACGTTGCCATCCACATAGCAGCCAAATCGGCCCGCGCTTTATGAAACAAAGAGTTGTCCTACTTTATCTCGTCCATTGATGAGATAAACACGTGATTGAATGGCTCCCAGTCATCGTCCCCAAATAAGCTAATCCGAGAACCGTTCACACTAAACCCTTAAGATCTCTATTTAGACTCAACCAAATCTCATGGGGTTTGATCCTATGGACTCTTCTAAGTGAGACAAACACATCTATATGGTAATCATGTAATTAAATTAAGCTTAATCAAATGGAGAATCAAATAAGGCTCGGGAGGAGGAGAAGTTCAATACTTTTGCTTTGAGAAGGAAAGCTTCAATCAGAGGTGCCCGGCATGTTTGTGGGGGTCTAAGGAAGCTAGGGGCTAAGCCTCTTGCTGTGGTGAAAGGCCTAGGTATGAATTTGACCAAGCTCAATTTCAGGTGTTGGTCTAGAGCTATGTTAGGGTCTCTATGGAAGGGGGATTTGGTGGGGCTTCTCCTTCTTTCACTGCGGTGGAAGTGTAGGTGAATTTAATTTGATTATGATGGACTTTGGAGGTGTGGTGAGCTCTATCCTGGTTTTTGACAGAGGTTTGAGCTCAAAATTGAGCTTCCACTGTGGGAATCATTGGAGGAAAGTGGTTGGTTTGAGCTAAGCAAATCTCAAAGAGTCTCTGGGAGCAATTTGGAGTCTCTCTGAGAAATTTTCAGCACTCCCTCCATGGCCGTGGAGTTGAGATTTTTATAAAATTTGTATAAGGCTTTCCGCCATGCCCAATGAGGGGGTGAAGAGTGACGCTTAGGTGGAGGGCATGGAGGCCCTAAAATTTTATTTGGATGAGGTGGCCTGTAGGTTTGAAATGGGTTTGATTCCATGTGGGTGGCTAATGGTTTTGGTGTTTTTTGGGCACTAGGCTGGCCTACCAGGCCAGGGGAGGTAGCCAAAGGGCTAAAGAACTTCAGAGGAATCAGTCACAACAATTAAATGGGTTTGGGCTTTGTGTTGGCAAAAAGATCTTAAGCCTAAGAAAATATGGAATGAAATCCCTTAATTTAGCAGTCCTTTGGTCTATGGCTTAGCTTAGGTGATTTTATTGAGTTTAGAGTGGTCACTAGGGTCCAACTAATGGCCGTGGAGTTATTAATTTGGTGGCTTTGGGGTGGTTAGGCTAACTTTTGTGCATGGGTTCAATGTGGAATAAAATGACCAAAACTTGGGTTTGGGTTAGGCTAGCCATGAAGTTGAACCTAAATGATTGATCAAAATTGTGTAGATAATTTCAATAAATATTTTTTTGTGAGGGATTGAAATGATTTTGAGTTTAATTGGAGGGTCAATTTGGAGGATTTTTGAAACTTGGTCAATTTGGGCATGTTGAGCTAGACTTGGGTCTAGAATGGGATAAGCTTGAAATTTGTCTCAATTGAATGGTCCAAATGATCAAGGGAGATGTTATAAAGATTTTTCATGAATTAATGGAATGGAAATTTTTGGGCTAAGGCACTCAATTTGGTGGAATTTTGAGACATGGCCAATTTAGAGAAAATTTGGAGATTTTTGGATTTGGGTTGAAATTAAATGAAATTGAGGCTTCAATAAGGCCAATTGAAGATCATGTTTTATGTTTAGGAATGTTATGAAGAGTTTACAACATGAATTATGGTAAATTGAGTGGACTATGAGTTTAATTGGGTGAGATTAGCCCATGTGGCCAAAATTGGGGCTTTTGATTTGGATCAAAATTGGGCTCAAACAATGGCCAATTGAGCATGGATTTCCTATAACTTGGTCAGATGGAAGATTAATTTGAGTTTAGGATTGAAATCAAAGGAAATTGGGTCAAATTTGATGGACATTTGAAGTGGATTTGGGGAGATTGGGTTTTTAAAGGCAATTTTAAGGGTTTCGGTCAAAATGGTCAAAATGGCCAAAATGGCCAAATTGGGTGATGTGGTAGTTAAAAAAAGTAAAATTGGGAATATTTGGAAGGTTTTGAGAAATTTTAGGAATTTTTTGGAATTTTTGGAATTTTGGGTTAAGGAGGGGTATTTTGGTAATTTGGTAATTTTTGGTGATTTTGGGTAATTTGGCTATTTTTAAAAGGTTTAAAATGATTTTTTGAATAAATTTGGGTATTTTGGGTAAATTTTGGAATTTTGGCCAAATTTAGGGTCCCAGGGGTATCTAAGTAATTTGGGGGAGTTTAGGAGCAAAAGGCTAAGTTGGACATTTTGGTAGAGTTGGGGTGCCAAAAATCATAAATAAGCCATGAACCAATGAAAACCCCATTTTGGATCCTCTATGTACTGGTCTTAGCTAAACCTTAGCCAAGGGCCAGTGGGCTTAGGGGACCATCTACATGAGTATCCCAAAAGTATTAAGGGACCAAAGTAAAGAAATTTTGGTTTGTGCTTGTGAGTGGTTGTGAGTGAGGTGATTGCTGGTGAGTGCCTTAGCTCTAAACTGACACCCAGAGCCAACCCTAAGGTCCAACAGTTCTATAGGAACTCTTCTTGAGCTCCCCCATAGTGACCCCACCTACTAAGTGCAGAGGTTAGGACCACTATATAGAACTTCAAGTTGATTACAGAGGAGTTTAGAATTTTTAATGGTGAGGGTTCCTTTTCTAGTTTTCTAGGAATAGTCAACAAGAAGTCCTATGGCTAGACCATAGGCTATTAAAGAGGAACACTAGACCTCAAGCAAAAATGAGGTCAACATGTTGAATTAAGTGAAATTAAATCTCATCAAAAGATCCTGCTAATCATCTAATCACCAATTGTGGGCTTCAAATAAGTGAATTATTATTTTCCTATCTTAATTCCACCACCTCAGTGTCATCAAATTAAATTATCCTCCAAGTTATAACAATTTATAAAATTATAATTTTACCCTCAGTATGAAAAGGTGACAAATTGGTTTCTATCTCTTAACCCATCATGTCTCAAACATCTAGAAGAGTTTGTTATGATCAAAATTACCCATTTATCATTTAACTTAATCTAAATTTTGATTAAGGCAACAAAATCTCAAAATGACCATTTTGCCTTTAGGGCTCTCCACTTCATAACCCATTAAATACAACCCAAATGATTCTGAAATTTTTATGGTACTCCAATCATGGGTCAATTAAGATATCAGAGGAGAAATTATGATTTTTCTAATTTTTATTTAATTTTTATATTTATATTAGCTCAACAATAACATCTTTAATATTAATTTATTTAACTAATCAAAGTAAAGTTTTTGTTCACTGGAAAATTTTTAGAATTTCATCTAGGTTAGAGGACCACTTGGAAAAAAATTCATGTTTTTTTAAATTAAAATTTAGTTGTTATAAATATTTATATATTTTAATGATTATTTAAATAGAAAATTTAACTTAATTTAAAAAATTACTTTTTATAGTTTTATTAAATCTCTCTAATTCCAAAGAACTCAGAGAAACACCCTTTTCATTTTTACAATTTCTATTTTATTTATTATAATTATCTTAATGGAAAATTAAGAAAAATACATTTTGAGCATTTAAAAATTCATAACTAAATTATCAAAATTAGGAAAAATTTTTTAAAGGGTCATATGTGATTAAAGAGAAATCATGAAATTTTTTGTGTATTTTTATATTTTTGTGATTTTTAATTATTTTTTGATTTTTTTTAATTTAAAAAGTATCTCAAAAATGAACTGTTTATTTAAAAAAAAAATTATTTTCCCTAGTTGCTCCTAATCATAAGGAACTCACAAAACTGATTTTCATAATTTTACTGATTATAGTTTATTTATTGTAATTATCTTATTGAAAAATCCTCATTTCACTTAAAAAATAGACATTAATGATCAAATCAGTTCAAATAGGTTTCAAATTTTTAAAAAAAGTCAAAGCGATCATTATTTATTGTGTGGAACTATTTTTTATAATTTTTAAGTTATATTATATTATTTTAATTTTTATGGCTTAAAATGACTTAATTAGCTATAGTAATGTACGTAAATATTTAAACTTAATTAATATTTTTCCTAGAGTCCTCTAACCGCAGGAAACCTACCAAAATAAGTTTCATATTTTTCTAATTAAATTTTAAAATATAATTCTTTTACGCAAAAATGGACAACAAGGCTTGAAAATTAGGTTTTCATGGCTACAGATGTTCTCTAACTTTGCAAAAATTAGAGAACACCCTTACTGCCATGAGGAACAATCCCCTAAAGTTTCAAGTCATGGTGATTATTATTCATTTAATTAAAATTAAAATTAACCAGTGAGTTTTGAATTTATTAAATATAAAACACATGTCCATTAATTTTTATTTTTTTTCCATAATATTTTCCTTTGTTCACTAAACAAGGGGGTATTTTTATTTAATTTTAATGATTGTTCTAAACCAGTTTATGAATTTTTAAATTTTTTGAATTAATTTAAATAAGATACCATATTTTTTTTACTTTTCCACGTGGCATCCGACTCATCCTCGTCAGCTCCGAAAGCACACATGACATGCTCTCATTCGACGTTGCCTTTCGCATTAGTTATCATGCGACATATGCTTTATGAACCGATCTCCCGTCCGATGCTTTCTCCATTATTCAATCAAGATGCACGAATGGACGACATCCGTTCATCATCCCCAAGTGTTCTAAACCAAGAATTATCCACACAAAAACCCTAAGACCTTGCTTGGTACTTAACCAAATCACATGGGGTTTATTCCTATAGCTTCATCTAGTTAAGGCAAACCTATCTGTAAGGTTACATGAATATGAAATACAAGTTCACTTTGTAATTGATGAAACTAAATGCAAATTAAGGGATTTTAAAATATACCTTAGCCAAAAAGGTGAAGCCTTGATTGAGTGCTTGTGGAAGCTTCAGTTAAGTCCAACGAACCTCCTTAAATTGTTAGTTTCCTCTTGTATAAGTTCTAAGTAGGAGTTTGACCAACATGTGGTGCGGCCTTAGTCTAAAAGTGGGTTAGAGAGCTCAACAGAGAGGGATTTTGATGGGGAACTTCCACATTTGGTTTGGGGAAGCTTTTGGAAGGTTTAATTTGAGCTTTCGTGGGGTTTAATGGAGTGAAAGAGAACCCTCCAGATTTTGAGCTCAAAATCAGGGTTTGACAATGAGTTTGAGTGGTTGAAAATGGCATGTTTGAACTCAGGGAAGCTTGGAGAGGCTCTAGAAGCAAATTGGCAGAGTTTCCCCAAGGATTTGGGTGATCTCTTTTCTTGGCTATGAGAGGATTCATAATAATAGAGGGAGCCATGACTGCCACCAGGGAAGCCAGAGGCACAAAGAAGACGCTTAGGTGGAGGGATAAATGGCGCAAGTGCCCAATGCGATTAAGCCATCTTAGAGAGTCTCAATTTTGGGTTTGATACATTTGGAACCTCTCAGGTATGGTGCTTTCTGTCCACTATGTCAGGCAGCTAGGGCTAAGCTGGTGGCTAGCTGGGTCAGGGGGGCCTAGAAGGTTTAATTGTGTTAGTTTGGGGACATAGAATGGTTGATGGGAAGAATTCCCTTGGTTTTGTAAAATTTGGGAAGAAATTCCCTAATTTAAGAAAACCTCACTCCATTGCACCCTTAGAGTGGGCTAGGTGGATTTAAGCTAGTCCATAGGATCCAACTTGTGCTTGTGGTGACCAAGTTTGTGCTAGATCAAATGGTTGAATATAAGTTTAAAGCTTGAGTTCAAAACTTGGAGTTTGGCTTGAACTTAGTCTTGGTTTGGGCTAGAGCTTGGATCTAGGTCAGTTGATTAGCCAATTTTATTTAGAATATTTCCATGAAGTATTTGGGCATCAATTGGGTTGAAGATCGAAGGGCCAAGAAGTTTAATTTTGAAGAAATTGAAGTTTGGGCAAAAATTAGAGGTTTTGATTTGAGTTGAATTTGGGCTAGGCTTGAGGCCAGTTCAAGGCAAATTAAAGGTTCAAATTGATTTAGGAGAATGTCATGAAGAGTTTAGAAATAAAAATTGAGAAAATTGGATGAATTAAGGGGTTCAATTTGATGGGATTACAGCTTATAGTCAAATTGGGGGCTGAAATTGGACTTGGAATTTGATATTGAAATTGGATTCAATTGGGCTTGAATATGGTTTCAATTGGTCTTAGACATGACAAAATTTTATTTAGGTTTGAAATTAGAGAAGCTTGAGATCAATTTAGCAGAAAATGATGGATATGGAGACTTCAGGCATTTAGGGGTAAAATTGGGATTTTGGTCAAAACTGGTCAATTTGGTCAAATTATACCCAATGGATGGCTATGATTGGTTTTGGGGATGTTTGGAATGATTTGGGAAATTTTGGAAATTTTTGGGTCTTGAGGGGCGTTTTAGTTAGGCGTATTTTGGTAATTTTGGAAATTTTGGGTTTTTTCGAGAAATTTGGGTGAATTAAGATGGTTTGGGATGATTTTTGGGTAAAATATGAGGATTTGGATGGTTTTTGAAAATTTAGGGTTTTAGGGGAAATTTGATAATTTTAGGAAATTTTTTTGGGAAAAAAGACCAAAATTAGGAATTTGGATAGAATGAGGTCAATTGAAGATGCTAATCATAAAATTACCTTTGTGGTGCCATCCAAGGTAATCCCTATTTTGGATCCTCCATGTGTTGGTTTTAGCCAAACCCTAGCCTAGGGCTAAGGGTTTGGGGAACCAACCACATGAGTCTCCAAATGAGTAGGGGATCAACCTAAGCATGTTTGGTTAAGGGTTTAGGATGTGAGTGAAGGTGAGGGGTTTTAAGTGCGTGTGTGTGTGTTTGCAAAACTGACTAAGACCACCCCACCCAGGGCTAACCCTAAGGCCAAACAGTCCTATGGAGACTCTACTTGAGCTCCTCCATGTCAGCGCCACCTACTAAGTGCTAGAGGTTAGAACCAATATGTTGAACTTCAAGAGAGGAAAGAGGCATTTAGAATTTCTAATGGTGAGGTTTCCCTTACTAGTTCTCTAAGAATAATTAGCAAGAAAATCCTACGTCTAGCCTTCTAAGGATGAAAGACTACACCTCAACAAAAAGTGAAGTCAACACAAGAAAATCAAAGATTATTTCTAACAAGGACTAGCTTTATGAGCTAGAACGAATCATGAATGATACAATAAATTACTTTCAAAACCTTTTTAGAGATTTTGAGATAAATCTTGTCGGTTTTAAAAGAGATATTTTTTAAGACACTTCAATTCAATTTTAATCAAAATTTTTGTACTATCATTCTAGAAGAACAAGAGATATTTGACGCTTTTAATTTAATTATTTCTAACAAATCTATAGGGCATGATGCTTTTAGTGCAACCTTCTATTTGCATGCTTGCAATATGATTAAAAATGTGATGATTAATGTTGTTCAAAGTTTATTTTTTTGGTGTTATTCCACATAATAATTTCAGGGAAGTTGTTAGTACTTTAATACCTAAAGAGCATTTTAAATATTATTGGTTCAGCTCTAGGGTTATAAGCCTAACTTTGGTTGTGTCTAAAGTTCCGAGTAAAATCATTGTTAAAAGCTTAAATCTATTACTTCCCTTTTTATCTCTTTAAAACAATCTATTTTTCTTCTTGATCAATGCATTATTAATTGTTTTTATTTCACAAAGTATTTTACATTCCTTTGATAAAAAAATGAGAGCTTGTAATGTTATTTTAAAGCTTGACATAAAAAAGACTTATGGCATTATTAGCTGGGACTTCATATTATTGGCGCTTAACATAAAGGCTTCTCGTCAAAATTTTGCAAGATTATCAATATGTCTGTAGATAGTAATTACAAGTCCATTATTATAAATTATCAAAGTCATGGTCATTTTAAATCGAGGAGAGGATTAAAGCAAAGGGATTCAATATCTCCCATTATTTTTACTATCACTCTTGATTATCTCTCTTGCTTATTGAGCAAAGACCATGAATTGCACACTAACTACTCATTTGATTTTAGAGAGGATGAACTTATCTCACATTCATCTTATGCGAATGACCTTATTTTTATTTGCAATGGTTGAAAAAGCAATATCACTTAAATCCATAATATTTTGCTTCATTTTTATCAAGTTTTTTCTTTATCTTTGAACAAATTTAAATGTGACATTATTGTGAGTAAAAGATTTACGATTGCTAAACAACATTGGCTTAATGTATGATTGGGATTTAAAAATAAACTGTTTGTATTAAATATCTTGGGATTAACTTTCCACGATAAAAATGGGAACTTTTTTTTCAAGAAGCTTTGCATAAATTTTCCAAAAAAAATTTAAAATTGGGATAACTCTTTTCTTTCATTTGCGGAAGGCTTAGCTTATTGCAGAGTGTGTTATCTATGGTGCCTTTATTTTCACTTCATAATTCTAAGATGACTGTTGGTATGCAAAATTAAATAGAAAGATGTTTTAATAAATTTTTTATAATCTGGCCATGGAAAAAGCATTCATTAAGCTTCTTGAAAAAAAGTTATGTAAGCTTAAGTTTGCTAATAGATTGCGTTTCAAATCTTTTAAGACTATCTGCTGGGGATTTTTGTGTATTGCCACACAACATAGAAATTATTGAAAGATTTATATCAAGATGATCGGGCAATTCATTTTGAAGAATAATATATCTCCAAAAGAAAAATAATTTTACCTTAAAATAATGTGTCTGATCTCCCAAATGATGAAAGCCTTTGCCAGTTTATGAAACCAGTGCTTTTTCTCTTATCTTACTTGTGAAAAACAGGCCTTATTGTAATTCTGAGGTCTTGTTCCTTACAAGGGCCATCCCTCATAGTTAATTACATTTATAGATTCATTGAACCTATAAAAAAAACCCTCATTTAATATAATAAGTCAAATTGTCAGAAGTAAAACATTCATGATTGAGCTTGTTGGATATAAGTAGAAGATCAATTAGGCTCAAAGGGATGGGACATACAGTCCAATAATTATGTGTCAATGGAAAGACCACAATGTAGAGATTTAAGCACCTGATGAAGGGAGTTTATGCCTAAAGAGTGATGAGTAAAGAGTTTTTGAAGAGTCTGATAAGTTTGAATCAATCAGGTGAAAATAATCCACGATACTTGATTTTACTAATTGAAGTGGTTGGAACCTTAAGATAAGAATAGAGTTAGATAGAAAACATTTCTATATAAGAAGTGAAANAAGGATAAGCTGGACTAGAGGGAAGAAATGGAAATAAGAGTAACTAGATATGTGAAGAGATGGGGTACAGATTGAAAGAATGTTGATTTTATGAAATTTAACATGACTGAAATGATACCCTGCTCGTGACAGGATTGTATTATCAAAGCTGAGTTTATGAATATTGAATAGAATTTGCAAAAGATGATGAATATGAAGAGCATTTGGAGAGAGAAGCTTGTGTCATATGGTGGAGAGGATTCCATAAGCGGTCAGAAAAATGAGAATATGTTGGCCACTTTCAAGAAAAAACTGGATCCATAGATTTGATATTTGAAAGGTAAAGAATGCAATTTGCCCCTCCTATTAAAGTTAAGAGCTTTTTGGTTTGTTGAAAATGGAATGAAGTGTAAAGATAATGTATTGTATTTGGCATCCTTTGAATTTGTTTGGTTCAATGTGAAATAATGCACAATTTAACATTTCTTATTTGGTTTGAAGAAAAAATAAAATTAATGTAAAATAGATAGCCGAAGGGCAATGAATGATAGGTGATGAGTTACAGGTGGTGGTCCGCGGTTGGCAGCAGATGTTAGTAGGTCATAATGGTCAGTGGTTGGAGGCAACGGTTGGTGATGGCTTGCGATGGCTGCCGACGGCAAACCCTTGGTAATGGCTTGCGGCCATGTCGGGCGGGTAGAGGAGGCCGCCATAAATTGAGGTGGTAAAAGGCAGTGGCAACAAGCAACGATGGAATGCAACTCTTTACGCAAAGTGAAGTATTTGAAATTCACCCAAATCCAACGAATTCCAAATACATGAAATGGAACTAGAGAATGAATTCCAAATGTATTGTAATTTTACTCTACATATGGAATTCATCCAACCAAACACCCTAATTTCTAAAACTCCTCCAAAAGAAATATAGTGCACTCCTTTTGCAGCAAGTAAACAGTCCTTTCGTAACATTCTCACCACTAGAAGTTAGATCTTGGTTAACAAGACCATAACCACCAAGAGAATGGAAAAAACCAACACTTGCCCCTTCCTCCAGTGACAATTAAAGCAATCGTAGAATAAACAATGTAGAATGTTGAAATTCACAAAGCAACTTCAACAGCAAGGTTCTTCAGTTATCTAAGCTAATGGAAAGTGATTGTGAAGGCCTACTAATTTTGAAGCAAACTATTAAGTATAATAAAACTATATCTTCAAAATTAATATAAGAATTGGAAGCAGCAATTTTATCAACTTTGGTTTAATCCACCATGTGTACCTGTTCAATCACAACTCTTCACTGAGAGATTTTGGAGTCCATTTTTCAATCGAATGGCACATGATCGATTTGTAAAGTGTAGTAGTTTCTCAATGATGAACCACATATCCGCACATGAATCCGGATTAAGCACATAGGTAAGAATAGAGGCAGCTATGGTGAAATACAAAGCAGCAACCATATTCTGATCAATAAGAANGATGAACCACATATCCGCACATGAATCCGGATTAAGCACATAGGTAAGAATAGAGGCAGCTATGGTGAAATATAAAGCAGCAACCATATTCTGATCAATAAGAATCCAACAATCGTAGATATTTAGAGGAATTTGACCAGTAGCATTAAAGACTTGTTAGGGCGGACAAACAGTGGATCAAGCAAGGTTGCCATCAAAGCCTCTATCTTTAAAAATTTTCAGGATTCGACAATAAAAGAAAAGAACAATTAAGAGCTAGAAAACAATTCAAAGTTCTCTNTTTTCAGGATTCGACAATAAAAGAAAAGAACAATTAAGAGCTAGAAAACAATTCAAAGTTCTCTTTTTTTTTCGTTTTAAAATGCTAAAAACAATTATAAAGTTGGATACTATTGCAATGTATGATCAAACTAGAAAGAATGAGATCAAATGCAGACAGGGAAACGAATTCAGAACAACGAATATCGGAAAAAAGGAAAACGCAGGAATATTTTCCTCACTTGCCGATATCGCGATTCATCTAATGCAGACTAAGTTCAGCCCCGAGTCACAAAAAATGAGCTTTTTATTTGGATACAAATGCAGTAATGGTTGGTGAAAGGGGACTTACAGACAATGCTTGGCCGTGGGGGAGAGGCGTGGGTCAGTATGTGGGTTCTACCGTTAGGGTTTTACTCAAGGGGAGGAGTTCCCGGCAGCGAAGGCACGAAAAAAGATTAGTGCATTTACATATGTTTCGCCAAAATTTTCATATTTACATTTAGAGCACTGACTTNAGACAATGCTTGGCCGTGGGGGAGAGGCGTGGGTCAGTATGTGGGTTCTACCGTTAGGGTTTTACTCAAGGGAAGGAGTTCCCGGCAGCGAAGGTACGAAAAAAGATTAGTGCATTTACATATGTTTCGCCAAAATTTTCATATTTACATTTATAGCACTGACTTTTTTTTTTGATATCACACAAAAGTAATACTATACATATTTTAATTCAGCTTTGCATAAGTACTGTACATGTTCTTGGATCAAATTTATCATGTGAATCATGACCACTGAATGAAAGTGTAGAAATCTTGAGGGAAAGTTAGAGACAGAAAGAGAGGGAGAGAGTGCACATCGATTTGCCCCTCTAAGCCAAATTGGGGTATTTCGAGGATAAAACACCAAAAAATTATGGAAGAGAGACTCCTTAAAGAAGAAGGTTCTAGAGAGAAGGGTTCAAATGCCCCTAATATATGATTTGGTCCTCCTATTTATAGGAGACAAATGAACAAAATGTATAAGTACATGTTTTGCCACTACTTTAGAGAAATTGTATAGGTTATTATGGTCTTTTCGCTATCAAGTTCTTTTGGTTGATAGGTCCTTTGGTCAGCAAGCTAAGCTAGTTTCAGTTGGCTTTCAAGTGANTTTCATCCATATGTTTATGAAATCAAATTGTCATAAGGGTAAATATACTTATAAATACATAAGAATTGGGTGCTGTACATTGTTTATCTTAATTAATCCTTAATTACAGAAATTTAAGAANTTTCATCCATATGTTTATGAAATCAAATTGTCATAAGGGTAAATATACTTATAAATACATAAGAATTGGGTGTTGTACATTGTTTATCTTAATTAATCCTTAATTACATAAATTTAAGAGAAATTTGAGCATCCTAATTATTATTCAATGCAGCAATTGTCCCACACATTTTATAAATCAGTTATATCATTATATAAAATATTATGATTTATTAATCTCTGCTGAGTTATTTACTAATTAATTTTCAGACAAAATAAATAGAATGTCTTTATTACTATTAACAACTGGTCAGTATTTGGTTAATCTAAGTACCATCTAATTCACTTAATTAATTGTTGTATTCATTAGATCTATTACTATTTAGTCTTAATTAATTATTTTAATTTATAACTAATCAACAATATGCAATATATCCTTATTTTTAGTCTAATTGATAATTTTAATCAATATTATATAATCTTTACTTAGTTTAAGTTACCAGCTATTTAGTATTTTCTAGCTAAATTATTTTATAAGGGAGATTGATTGTAAAATTAGTTAGTTAATATTTATTACCTAAATACCCCTGTAGTATTATAAAATTTTGGTTTTATAAATTTAATTTACAAATTAGAAATTTACATGTATACAATAAAATTATTATTTTGTATTTACATATCTAATATCTAAACTATGATTTTTTTAACATTTTATTAAATTTTTCCTGTGTATTTTACTTTTAAGGAATTAATAATAGGGATAATTTACATGTGCCGCCAAAGATTTGAGTGTTATAAATGTAAAAATTAAAATTTGGGCTTTAGATATGTATATAAATAATTAGATTTAATTTAAANATTATAAAATTTTGGTTTTATAAATTTAATTTACAAATTAGAAATTTACATGTATACAATAAAATTATTATTATGTATTTACATATCTATGATCTAAACTATGATTTTTTTTAATATTTTATTAAATTTTGCCTGTGTATTTTACTTTTAAGGACTTAATAATAGGGATAATTTACGGGTGCTGCCAAAGATTTGAGTGTTATAAATGTAAAAATTAAAATTTGGGCTTTAGATATGTATATAAATAATTAGATTTAATTTAAAATTGGTTCAAAATAAATTTTACTTATAATCATATATTATACTCATCATAGAGCAAATTTGATAGCTACAAAATCCATTCTAATCAAATTTAAGGGGCATTTACATACATACCTCCCAATTCCTATGTATTTACATTTTGAAAGCCCAAATTTTAATTTTTACATTTATGCCACTCAAATCTTATCACGTAAAAAATTCCACTACTATACAATTCTGAAAGCGAAAAACACCTTTTCATGCAGACAACCCTTTCACAAGTATATTTACAAA
>JXCR01136209.1:90845-133598 GCA_002079205.1 Phalaenopsis hybrid cultivar | reverse complement strand
AATACTATACATATTTTAATTCAGCTTTGCATAAGTACTGTACATGTTCTTGGATCCAAATTTATCATGTGAATCATGACCACTGAATGAAAGTGTAGAAATCTTGAGGGAAAGTTAGAGAGAGAAAGAGAGGGAGAGAGTGCACATCGATTTGCCCCTCTAAGCCAAATTGGGGTATTTCGAGGATAAAACATCAAAAAATTATGGAAGAGAGACTCCTTAAAGAAGAAGGTTCTAGAGAGAAGGGTTCAAATGCCCCTAATATATGATTTGGTCCTCCTATTTATAGGAGACAAATGAACAAAATGTATAAGTACATGTTTTGCCACTACTTTAGAGAAATTGTATAGGTTATTATGGTCTTTTCGCTATCAAGTTCTTTTGGTTGATAGGTCCTTTGGCCAGCAAGCTAAGCTAGTTTCAGTTGGCTTTCAAGTGGGATGTTTGGTCAGCTTTCAGGCAGCCAGTCGACTTGCCTAATTATTGATCATTGGCGATCTTTTGTTGATTTTTTGTGGAGCTGTTGAGTGAGTTTTGTGTTGATACTTGTTGGGTCATCAGAGGTACTAGACCTTTGTTTGGTCGTTTCTTTCGAAGTGATCGACGTGGATGCCTAACTCTTGATGGCCTAAATGGCCCTTTGGTTGTCAAACTAGCATTCGATTGGTCAGAAGCCCTTCGGTCTGCTAGCAACCCTTCAGTTGGTTGGGTGGATTTTGATCGGCAAGGTTCGTGAGACCTTATAGCTTTTTTATTATAAAGGGTCTCGTCATACTTCCCTTGATTTAGTTCATTTGATTGCCTCAGGATACATGAAACCTAATTTTTTGTGTGCACATTTAAGGTTCTGTTTGGCGCAGCTGTGGATTATTTATAATCTGCTGATAAACAGATTATTCTGATAATCTGATAATTTGCAGATTATCAGAATAACCTGACTTGTTGTTTGAGGCAGTTTATTTAGACTAGTTTATTAGTGGTTAAAAGACATTTATGCCCCTGTCTGATAAAACTGTTTGGGGCAGCTTATTAAGAATAGTTTATTGATAGAAAAGAAACATAATGCAGAAACATACGATAATCACAGATCAGTTCCAAAAGATATCATACAGTTCTCACACCCTAATGAGTACTAGGAGAACTAAAAAAAGTACAAATACAAATACGACAACAAGGAGAAATATTAAAATATTCAACTTAAGACTCTGGCTACGTCAGTCCTCATCTGCACTATCAGCCGGAGAAAACATCGGATTCACGTGACTGTTGGCATGACTATNTAAAAAAAGTACAAATACAAATACGACAACAAGGAGAAATATTAAAATATTCAACTTAAGACTCTGGCTACGCCAGTCCTCATCTGCACTATCAGCCGGAGAAAATATCGGATTCACGTGACTGCTGGCATGACTACTGTCAGTGTAATATGAGAGGCTATCAGCCTACCGGAAGAAACCCTATGAAGATATCCAGCAGAAGAACCGAAAAAACTCACAAATCCAAAGCAATAGAAGCAGAGATATGGGAAAGAACCGACAAAAATTAACCGATCCAAAAAACTCACGAATCCAGAGCGTATCTCGAAAAAACTCACAGATCCAGAGCGTATCTCAAAAAAAACCAACAACAAACAATCGTAGATCTTACCGGAGAGTATATGTCGAAGGCAAAAAGAACGAAATCGAGCCCTAACGCCAACAGAGAGTGATGCTTTCGATCGGAGAGGGAGGAGGCGAAGGGAGAGCGCGAGAGAGATCACCAAGGGCAAAAGAAGGAATTCGAGCCCTAACGCCAACAGCCAACGCCGAACGCAACCGAGGGCCCGCGATTCGGTTAATGAAGAAAAATGGATCCGCAGGCGCTGCGTTCAGAACGTCGTCGAACGAACGCGCGAAACAAACGCGAGGGCGGCGTTCTGAAAACGCCACCGCAAATGTATAAGCTGTGCNGCCGAACGCAACCGAGGGCCCGCGATTCGGTTAATGAAGAAAAATGGATCCGCAGGCGCTGCGTTCAGAACGCCGTCGAACGAATGCGCGAAACAAACGCGAGGGCGGCATTCTGAAAACGCCACCGCAAATGTATAAGCTGTGTCAAACAGGGCCTAAATATGAAAGTTTAGGTGTAACATAAGTGACATGTATTTAAATTNGCCGAACTCCCCGACACCATGTTAAACGTCGGCAAAGTCATGTTTCCGGCATCGAGCGCCGGCGGACCCACCGGAAACGGCCACGCCGCCGCCACGTTGACTCCTGGACCAACAATGTCTGGCTTCAAAATTCCCTCATTCACAGCGCTGGGACCACGGCCGGAGAAATCAGCTACCGCCGGCGCCGGCGATGAACCGTACACTGTCCCCTTGAAATGAATCGTGGCCGTCGGATTCGCCGTCGATGCGACGTATTCGACGATCCTCGAGCCGTCGCTGTAGCCGACGGCGGCCGTTGGCAGCACATGTGCTCCAGCTTCCACGGTGCTCCGCCGCATCTCATCGTTAACAAGAATCATAGCAACACCGCCGGCTTTCGTGACAACGGCTCCTTTTTCTATACTGGTGTTCGATCCCCCTGTGTGACAAAGAACGATCTTTCCCCGAACATTAAGCCGGTTCAGAGATCCATCGCTGCAAGTCTTTGCGCGCGAGCCGCCTCGAGCCCCTGGGTAAGCTATCGGAAGCAAAACAGAGGTGAATCCAACTGGCTGATAAGAAGATTCGCCGTTAAGTTCTTCTCCGTTTCCCAGCAACACTGTGGCGCGGATTGCTCGGTCCGTTGAATCGGCGCCGACGGTGAGCATCCATGGAGCATCGTTCACCACAGTCGCCGGAACAGGGCCGGCATTCCCGGCTGAGCTGCTGACAAAAATTCCTCTTTCAACTGCGGCTAAAGCTCCAATGGCTACAGCGTCGTCATAGAAAGGAATGGCGGCGCCGCCGAGAGAAATAGAGAGAACATCGACGCCGTCAGAGATAGCCTGGTCGATAGCTGCTAACACATCGCTAGCCAAACAACCGTTAGATTGGCATGCTCTGTAAATGGAGAGGTGAGCCGCAGGGGCAATCCCAGCCGCCGTTCCCCGCGCGTTTACGAGAACGCCGGCGTTTTTCACAAGCCAGCCGGCGGCAATACTAGCGGCATGGGTGCCGTGACCGTCGGAATCAAAAGGCGGGTCCTTTTGGCCATGGATGAAGGATTTAGCTCCGATGATTTTGTTATTGCACATGGCTGGTTTGAATTCGCAATGGCCTTTCCATTTAGTTGGGGGAGGGTGAGAGATCCCGATGTCTTTGAAGGAAGGATGGGTGGGGAAGATACCCGTGTCGAGGATTCCGATGATGGATCCTTTGCCAAAGTTGGCATCTTTCATGAAGCAGCTTTTAGGATGGAGGTTTAAGAAATCGGAGATGTGGGTGGTGTGGAGGGAGAGGAGTCTGTCGGGAATGATGTGGAGGACGCCATTGTTTTGCTCGAGGGAAATGGCTTCGTCGGAGGTGAGCTTTGCGGCGAAGCCGATGATGGCGTTTTGGTAGGAGTAGATGAGGCGGGGCTCGCCGGAGGTTAAGGAAGAGGTGGGGAGGAAGGATTTGTGGTAGTTTAGATGGTCTTCTGCGGTGAAGGGATGGATGGAATTTGGTTTTTGTAGGTGGATGATGTAGGTTTCAAGGCGGGGAGAGGTAATGGTGGAGTTTAAAATGGTTAGGGGAAGAATTTGGCTGTAAGATAGCTTGAANTGGAGGTTTAAGAAATCGGAGATGTGGGTGGTGTGGAGGGAGAGGAGTCTGTCGGGAATGATGTGGAGGACGTCATTGTTTTGCTCGAGGGAAATGGCTTCGTCGGAGGTGAGCTTTGCGGCGAAGCCTATGATGGCGTTTTGGTAGGAGTAGATGAGGCGGGGCTCGCCGGAGGTTAAGGAGGAGGTGGGGAGGAAGGATTTGTGGTAGTTTAGATGGTCTTCTTCGGTGAAGGGATGGATGGAATTTGGTTTTCGGAGGTGGATGATGTAGGTTTCATGGCGGGGAGAGGTAATGGTGGAGTTTAAGATGGTTAGGGGAAGAATTTGGCTGTAAGATAGCTTGAAGAAGAAGAAGAAGAGTGGAAGAAGATGGTTCATTTTGAAATTGATGAAAGGTTTGATGTGATTGGATGTTGGAGGAGAGTTAGNATAGCTTGAAGAAGAAGAAGAAGAAGAGTGGAAGAAGATGGTTCATTTTGAAATTGATGAAAGGTTTGATGTTGGAGGAGAGTTAGGGGTTACAAGGATATATAAGAGGTTGAAGAAGGGAGAAAGGTTGGCGCCATGAATAAAGCATGGTGCTCAAAAACGCTATTTTGATGCGGTTACCACGCCGGGATTGTTGGCCTGGCCGGAGAGCTCCGGCCTCCGGCCAATCTAGAGTACAGTTTACACTTTACAGTTTGCTGCTATGAAGATAGAATTTTAAATAAAAATGCTTATCATTAAAAATTACATACATACCCTATAATTCTTATTTAATTACACATCTAAATTTTTTTTTTTTTTGGAAGATTTACCATATATATATACACACACACCACCCAATTCTTATGTATTTACATTAACTTCAATTTTTACATATATGTCATGTCATGAAAAAGGTGTATTTTACTCTTTTTTTTTTTACATAATGATATTTTTGATAAGTATACAAGATTTAGCTTTTGCTGGTATAGATGTCAAAAATAAAATTCGAGTGATGGATATGTAAATACATTAGAATAGGGTGGTATGAATGTAAATGCCCTTTAAACTTATTATGCTTGGCTTAAATTCTTAACTTCTCAAAAAAATATTTTTATTGCTAATTTTTAAAAAATAAAATTTATATTTTCATGCACATATTTGTATTTATGACCTCAAGATTTATAGATATAAGTAAAATTTACATACATATCACTGTATTTACATTTCTAACTCCCAAACTTTGATATTTACAATTATTATATTTTGTATCATAAATCTATGCTTGAAAATGTGAGTGATGGTCATCTTTTTTTATGTGATGTTAAAAATTAGAGTGATATGCATGTAAATATGAAAATTCATGTGAATACATATGAAAATATACATTTTCATGATATATATATAAATCTCATTTAAATAATGAAAAATTATATAAATAAACATAATATAAATTTCAAAAATATCCTCAAAAGGTGAGATACATAAATAGGGGAAAAAAGNAGAGTGATATGCATGTAAATATGAAAATTCATGTGAATACATATGAAAATATACATTTTCATGATATATATAAATCTCATTTAAATAATAAAAAATTATATAAATAAACATATAATAAATTTCAAAAATATCCTCAAAAGGTGAGATACATAAATAGGGGAAAAAAGACCATCTTAAATTGCAAGAGATGAACAGTTGGGAG
Organism: Phalaenopsis hybrid cultivar; assembly: GCA_002079205.1. NCBI lineage: Eukaryota > Viridiplantae > Streptophyta > Magnoliopsida > Asparagales > Orchidaceae > Phalaenopsis > Phalaenopsis hybrid cultivar. The sequence continues at coordinate 128,188 of JXCR01136209.1, read as the reverse complement.
AGGGGGAGAAGGTACGCTGCATTACATATAAAACTTTCTATACGACGCAACGAGTATGTTACATTGGATCAAAGCTCGTGCAGGCGTTAGAATCCAAAGGGCGATTTACAAACATACCACAAAATTCTACACTGCGCCCCTCATCATACAAAAACAGTATGGAAAATTTACATACATACCACAACATTCTTATGTATTTACATTTCAAACACCCAAAATTAACATTTATATTTATAATACATTAGTTTCATAAGCTTGTGCGAGAAAAAATATGTTTCAATTTTAAAAAGATAGCGATTGCATTACTTTTCATATAATGTTAAAAGATTTGAGTGATATTTATGTAAATATAAATGTTAAAGTGCTTGATGTATAAATACAAAAAGAATTATGTGTTATGTATGCCAATGTGCCTAAAAATATTATGTATTTATATGTCAACACCTAAATTTTAAGATATATTTATATAAAACTTTTAAATTTTTAATAATATATAAAATATANTGTATGCCAATGTGCCTAAAAATATTATGTATTTATATGTCAACACCTAAATTTTAAGATATATTTATATAACACTTTAATTTTTTAATAATATATAAAGTATGTCACAATTAACTTATTCAAAGTGAAATACACTTTTGTGCATGTAATGATATTTTGTCAAATTAAATTGTCTATTTTTTTCAAAAAATTGTGGCTATAAGTTGTGTTTTTACAATCTAAAATTACTAAGTGTAGTGGTTACCAAAAGATTATGGTATGACATTTTGAAAATAATAAAAAAAAATTGTAATAACTACATTTTTTTTTTTTAATAAATAGTAATTTTTCTACAAAAGCTTCATTGTAGCTACACCAAAACATACCATAAAAGCCTATAATAGATAGTTACATATATAACAATTTTTTTTATATATAAGGAATTGTCAGGGGCTATAAATATATAAGAAATTGTCAAAGGATATTATATGAGCCTCCAGTCACCTCTAATCACCTCTAATGTGTCTAACAATTCGAGTACCACCTCCTTAAGGCCAATTGTGCCAAAAGGAATTCGAACCCCAGACCTTAGGGGTCTTATACTGTGGATGCCAACTAACATGCAGGTATATATATATATGTGTGTGTGTGTGTGTGTGTGTGTGTGTGTGAANTTCAAACACCCAATATTAACATTCATATTTATAATACATTAGTTTCATAAACTTGTGCGAGAAAAAATATGTTTCAATTTTAAAAAGATAGCGATTGCGTTACTTTTCATATAATGTTAAAAGATTCGAGTGATATTTATGTAAATATAAATGTTAAAGTGCTTGATGTATAAATACAAAAAGAATTATGTGTTATGTATGCCAATGTGCCTAAAAATATTATGTATTTATATGTCAACACCTAAATTTTAAGATATATTTATATAAAACTTTTAAATTTTTAATAATATATAAAATATATCACAATTAACTTATTCAAAGTGAAATACACTTTTGTGCATGTAATGATATTTTGTCAAATTAAATTGTCAATTTTTTTCAAAAAATTGTGGCTATAAGTTGTGTTTTTACTATCTAAAATTACTAAGTGTGGTGGTTACCAAAAGATTATGGTATGACATTTTGAAAATAATAAAAAAAATTATAATAACTACATTTTTTTTTTTAATAAATAGTAATTTTTCTACAAAAGCTTCATTGTAGCTACACCAAAACATACCATAAAAGCCCATACTAGATAGTTACATATATAACAATTTTTTTTATATATAAGGAATTGTCAGAGGCTATAAATATATAAGAAATTGTCAAAGGATATTATATGAGCCTCCAGTCGCCTCTAATGTGTCTAACAATTCGAGTACCACCTCCTTAAGGTCAATTGTGCCAAAAGGAATTCGAACCCCAGACCTTAGGGGTCTTATACAGTGGATGCCAACTAACATGCAGGTATATATGTATATATATATGTGTGTGTGTGTGTGTGTGNTGCTACTGCATCACTTAAATTCCATGCTTAACCTAAATTGCTCCCAATATCTAAAGTAAGAATAAAACCTAACTTCACCAAATATCTCTTTAAATTATACTGAAATTTATTCAGTTTTACCAATAAACAATCTAGTCCTCTTCTTGATCTAGAGTTGAAAGAGGATCTATGATGCACCAACACTCCTAATTAAAGAGACATGCAGTGTTGGACATGCACCGGACACGTGTTAGACACACCCCAAACACATATCAAACAAAGTCCCGACGTGTTTGATTTAAATAATATTTCAAAAAAAAGAAAAACGATTAAAATAATGTTGAAAAGGGGACACGTATGTCCCTTTTTTTAGGGAATTAAAATTCAAAAAAATATATTTTTTTTAAACAATAAACATATATGATAGTATTTTATAATTAAAATTAAAAAAATTAATTTATTTTTATTTAAAATTTAAACCTATTAAATCTAATGTTAATATCAATTAATATTAAACAAAAATTTTCTGAAAGTTAATGTAATTAAATTTTTTATTTTCTGGTGTATTATTCTTAATGTTTTATTTATTTAATTTTTACATATTTTTTAATAATTTTTATTATAATTGTGTGGCCGTGTCCTATATTTTTAATAATAGAAGTGTCTCGTGTCTGTGTCGTGTTCATGTCACCGTATTTGTATCCGTATCCGTATCCCTATCCGTGCAACATAGATGAANAAAGGGACACCTTAATAAGCCATCTCCTTCAGAAATGTCATATCATAGGGACCTTCAAATCGGGGTGTAAACGAGTCGTTCTAGCTCGAGCCACCCTCAAATTGAGCTTGACTTTGATTAATTAATCAAGTTCAAGCTTGTGCTCAAGCTTAATTCTATGAATTCGAGCCGGCTTATTTATTATGAAAGAGAGAAAATAATAAATATAGTTTGATTATATTTTATATTAAATATTTTTTAAACGAGCCGGCTAGCAAGGTAATAAATCGAGTCGGTGCTAGCCAAGCTCAAGTTGGCTCGCTAGTAGACTTGGCTCAGTTACACCCACACCATAAAACGAAGACCCCCTCACCCTCCATCCATTCACAAAAATAAAATCATACAACTAATTTGATCAACGTAAAGATAACATCAAATTTAAAGTGAAAAGATATTTTTCATTCATTTGGTTTAGAGTTTTATTACTATTATAATTCCAATTAATTTCTTTCTCCTACGTTCAACTTCTTTGCTACTGCATCACTTAAATTCCATGCTTAACCTAAATTGCTCCCAATATCTAAAGTAAGAATAAAACCTAACTTCACCAAATACCTCTTTAAATTATACTGAAATTTATTCAGTTTTACCAATAAACAATCTAGTCCTCTTCTTGATCTAGAGTTGAAAGAGGATCTATGATGCACCAACACTCCTAATTAAAGAGACATGCAGTGTTGGACATGCACCGGACACGTGTTAGACACACCCCGAACACATATCAAACAAAGTCCCGACGTGTTTGATTTAAATAATATTTCAAAAAAAAGAAAAACGATTAAAATAAATGTTGAAAAGGGGACACGTATGTCCCTTTTTTTAGGGAATTAAAATTCAAAAAAATATATTTTTTTAAACAATAAACATATATGATAGTATTTTATAATTAAAATTAAAAAAATTAATTTATTTTATTTAAAATTTAAACCTATTAAATCTAATGTTAATATCAATTAATATTAAACAAAAATTTTCTAAAAGCTAATGTAATTAAATTTTTTATTTACTTGTGTATTATTCTTAATGTTTTATTTATTTAATTTTTACATATTTTTTTAATAATTTTTATTATAATGGTGTGGCCGTGCCCTATATTTTTAATAATAGAAGTGTCTTGTGTCTGTGTCGTGTCCATGTCACCGTATCTGTATCTATATCCGTATCCGTATCCCTATCCGTTCAACATAGATGAGAATNTCTTAATGTTTTATTTATTTAATTTTTACATATTTTTTTAATAATTTTTATTATAATGGTGTGGCCGTGTCCTATATTTTTAATAATAGAAGTGTCTCGTGTCTGTGTCGTGTACATGTCACAGTATTTGTATCCGTATCCGTATCCCTATCCGTGCAACATAGATGAGAATTGTTGTATCCGAATTTAGTATAGCATCCTATTTGAGAGCTTGCCAAGGAATATTCAACTTAATTCTAAATCAGCAGCCCTCATCAGTTTAAACCCTAAACTAATCCACACATCACTCACTTTCCTCCACATTTCCAGAAAGGTCCCAAAAAATTCCCTTTTACATGCTCTCTGCTAAGAAAAGTGCACATCATCACGCTTGATTCGGAAGGAATCTATTTGGGTAATATAAATATAAAAAGCAAAGTTCAGGTGTTAGATATGTAAATATATAAGAATGGGTAGTATGTATGTAAATGCCCCCAGGATATATAGGACTTCTAAGAGAATCTATAAAGAGAGTCGTGAAAGAAGTTATAAAACATAAATCAAATTTTTATCCCTTACACACAAACAGAGATGGATCTAACAAATTTCGNCATCACGCTTGATTCGGAAGGAATCTATTTGGGTAATATAAATATAAAAAGCAAAGTTCAGGTGTTAGATATATAAATATATAAGAATGGGTAGTATGTATGTAAATGCCCCTAGAATATATAGAAGGACTTCTAAGAGAATTTATAAAGAGAGTTGTGAAAGAAGTTATAAAACATAAAACAAATTTTTATCGCTTACACACAAACAGAGATGGATCTAACAAATTTCACAATTTTCTAAAATGTGTTTCGAACTTTAGATAACAAAATAGGCCCTAAGCTAAGTTCATATAGTGATTGTATGATGCCTAGACCAATACTGTGTTAGGAGCCTGAAATTGATGGTGATCTTGCTTAATCTTTTTACAGCCTTGTAATTCTAAAGTTTCAATTGTAATTTTTTTTATTTTATCTGATAGTAAAATTTCATTAAAAAGTAGGAAGATTTACATACATACCACTCAATTCTTTTCTACTTACATATCTAACACCTAAACTTCAATTTTTACATACATGCATGGAAAGGTGTAATTCACTTGGGTATTTTTCATGTGATACGACAGATTTGGGTAGCATAAATGTAACAAATAAAGTTTAGGCATGTAAATACATAATAATTGGTGGGTATGTATCTAAATGCCCCTAAAAAAGTAAACAATTGACATAGAAAAGGCTTACATATGTGTTTATGTAAAACTAATAGACAATACAGAGAGGAAATCATGATTGTAAAATTTATGTCAGATATCACCAAATAAGTTGTAGTGTGCAGTCTCTACTATTGTTGTTTACCAGATGATCCAGAAGAACAACTCAATCCTTCAGAATTTCACTGAGAGGGTTTTCCACCACCAGACCACCATTTGCGGTCGGTGCGACCGGCGCATCACCCATAGGAGTTTTCGTCAAAGATTTTGAAATGACGCCCTGCAGCTCCAAGGCCTCCAATGCAGCCTTTTCCTTAGCTTTCTTCGCTCTCACTACGACATCTTCCTACAATTGAACAATATTTATTGAACCAGCATCCAGAAATGAAAATGAGAAGAACATAAATTTTAGACAGTTTCACAGCTGAAATGAAGATTTTTATTCAATAAGAGTACATGTGCCTAAATTTTGCATTATCAAGGATATAGAAGACTCTAAGTTTATATTTTATTTTCCATTTCTGTTTAGAACCCTTCTTTGATTATTTATTTGTAATTAATGCAGACAGATTCACATCCGAGCCATAGACGTTTTAGAAATGAGTCAAAATAGTTCCCTGACTCTTTGTATGGGGCAATTTTACCCTGGAGTTTATTAAAATGCCAATTTAGTCACATATTTTTTAAATATGGGCTGAAATAATCACAGGGAATGACAATTTTAGCCTCAATTAAAAGAGTTTGGGAACTATTTGACACTTTTTAAACTCTAATACTACAATAATTTTGGTACTTTACTAGTAGATAATTATTCTTTTAAAACGCATGCATTAAAAACTTGCATTCTCTCGAGATATTTTCAAGGATGGAATGCTTCTCAGATTATATGTTTATTTTCATTTATTGAGAACCCTACTTTGAATATTCATTCGTAATCAAAGCAGTGAGGTTATAAGGATAGGTTGCTTTGAGCTATTTCCTCAGAATTCAGCATAGTAAACAAAAACCCCTTTCAAATTTCTTGTTTCTATAATCTAATATCAGCAGGATATATTCAAAAGTAACTTATCCAAAGCTACCAAAAGCTTCCAACCAAGTTTCCTCAGAAACTGAAATCTAGAAGTATAAGAAACCATCAAGGATTGATAAATAAAGGTACTTCTTTGTGAATTTCAAGGTTTTCCTTTACAAAATACTTCCTAAAAAGTGAAAGCTAGACAGAAAAGTGTAAGCACTTCAGCGTGATCATTTCACCATCATAAAATATTTGGAAAAATTTACATACATGCCACACAATTCAGATGAATTTACATATCTAACACCCAAAGCTTGATATTTACACTTTGAATACCTTAGTGTCATAAACTTATGTATAAAAGGTGTATTTCATTTTTAAAATATTGTGATTGTGATATTTTTAATGTGATGTTAAAGACTTGAGTGGTATGCATGTAAATATGAATATTTAGGTGTTAGATATCTAAATATATAAGAATTGTGTTGTATGTATGTAAATGCCCAAAAATATATTCATAGAAGCTTTTCATACTCAACAAACACTATAACGGTGCTAGTACGGTGACGCAGCAATGAAGAAACATATAGTTCAAAATGGAACCACGTGACCTACAAAATAGAGCAATTTAAAAGAGCAACACAAACATACACTAGAAATTAAGAAATTACACGTCTCTTAAACAAAAAAACTCGAAGTAGAAACTGTTGATATTCAATGCGTAATATAAATCTATGAGAACTGCACATAAAAGCAAGAGAACAACCAAAAAAGAGTATTCAAATGTAAATCACATGATTGCTTATTTTTCATTTTTATTTACTTTTTAATTAGATAAGTTCAAGATCAACAGCTAGACCAAGCTCAGGGAATTACACACAGATTTTGTAAGATAAACAAAGTATAAGGATACAAAAAAGAATGAACGAAGGAAAATGGAAGTGAATAAACATAATAATAATATATTTTAGGGGCACTTTCATACATACCACCCAATTCCTATGTATTCACATATCTAACACCTAAACTTCCTTTTTTTTGGATTTATAGTACCCAACTCTTTTATATCACATCAAATACCACTATACTAACCTTTAGAAAGTGAAATATACTTTTTTCATGCATAAGAAAGATGGCCTATATGTAAAAATTGAAGATGAGGAGTTAGATATGTAAAAACATAAGAATTGAGTGGCATGTGTGTAAATCTTCCGATATTTTATGCTGAAAAGAGTAAATAAAAATGGGTTATTTACATACATACCACACAATTCCTATGCATACACATATCTAACACCAATTTTTTTTAATATATATTTACATTCATAACTCAAATCTTTTAAATCATAATAAAGAATACCACTGTGATTAACACTTAAGAAGTTAAATACAACTTTTGAATCTTTCATTTCACATGAAAAATAAAACTGTGACTCATTTCTAAAAATGAATACACCTTTCCATGCATGGATAAACTACTATAAATGTAAAAATCAAAATTTAAGTGTTAGATAAGTAAATACATAAGAATTTTGTGGTGCATTTGTAAATCTTGCTTTAAAAAAAAAAATATAGCACTAAAATGAATGACTCGACACGTCTCAATATGTCATGAACAAAGAGAGGGCTAAAAGAAGTTCGAGTCACCTGAAAATCTTGTACTTGTTTTTGCTGCTCAGCTTGCCATTGACCGAAGACACTTAAGACCTCGCCAACAGCAGAAACCAACCGTTCATTAAGTGCCTCTGCAAAAGCTTTGCCCAAAAAGAATGCATCCAGAACAGCTTTACTGTCATTATCACCTATCCAACGGTCAAATCTTATCGATCAGTATGAATGCTCTAGTGATTTATCTCACAAATATTATGATTATCTGATTTAGAATTTACTAATCTAATTACTCCACATGGCTTAATTTATGAGGATAAAGCAATCATATTGTCTTAGATAATAGAATATCATGCTTTAATAAATGTTTTGAATCCTAATATGTTTGTAAATCACACCTAAGAAATAGAGAGTAAGACACAAGAGAGAGAAATGAATGGTAATGAACATCAATTTGTAATAAGCGTGTAAAATTTTATTCATAGAATGATCCCTATTAATAGAGAAAAGAGGAGTACAATCTGTACAGTTATATTTATGACCCTACTTTAGTGGGGGTTGTACAAAATATTATAGGTATTTTACATATGTCTATTCTAAGTCTCGACTGACTCGGCTGGCAAGCCCTTAATAAGTATTGTTGATTAGCTAAACCAAAGAGGCCAGATGGTTGGCTTGATCTAATAAGACTGTCGGTCGGCTAGACTTGATGTTATCAATTGGTTGAACTTTTACCAGCAAAGGGTCGACGAGATTGCCCCGGCTCGGCTCGGGCCGAGCCGACCAGTTGATCAAATCTGGTCACGGCCCTCGATCCCTGACAAGGAGATCCTATTAGCATGACTAGACAAGGCTAATAGACAGAGGTTGCATCACCGTAATTCGATAGGTAGGTTCCCTTACAAGAAGAGGTCTTAAGGGATGACTAAGATTCATCTCGTTGTTTCTTGAAGACATTCGAGGAGGCTATTAGATATCTCCGATAGAATTGTAGGACCTGGGAGGTTAGTTTAATCATGGGGAATGGTTTGGGTTTCCATACACTCCGCTTTCAGCTGAACACATGGGTTAGAACCGTTTGGTTGCCTTTGTTAATCTTGGTCTTGATGTTTTAGATCAAATAATTGGACTTTTGAGTATTCTATCAGTGGGTCTTCCTTTGACACATCTTGTCATGTCTGCGCCATCAGATTTCCTAAAGTTTGTGCTAGCATTTTTTCATATACAAATTTAGTTATCTGATTTTCTTACTTCTTGAAAGTCATGATGCAATAAAAACAAGAAAATTTAATGCAAAAGATAAATTTTATTTATGATAATTCAATTATTCAATAATTAAACTCTCTGAGTTTTTGTGCTCAGTGTTTCTATGAATAGGGTGTGGGAGGGTTGATGTTTCTCATTTCCTTCCCATCTTCTCCTTGCTTTGGGATGCCTGAACGTCGAGCATTTCCATGGTGGACGGAGCTGCGATGGGATCCAAGGCCTTTGAAAGGGCTGCCTACTTGAAGGCTTTCGGCGAGATGAAGTTGAAGCCTCAATCGGAGGGAGAGAAGAGGAAGAAGGTTGTGTCGAAGAAGACGAAAACGTCTGATCAAGAGGATCAAGTGGGATCATCTGATTCGTTCATTGATTGTCAGAGAGAAGAGACTGGAGTGGAGGGTGGAGGGCGGAGGTCGGAGGCCGACCGATTGATCCTTGTGCTAAGTCGTTGGCTCCTCCTGCCAAGCCAACGGCCCCTCCTACCAAGTCATCGATTTTGTCTCCCATTGAAGCTCAGACCCCGCCCAAGAAGTGACTAGCATGGTGGTGCCCCCATGGGTGCAAGGGACGGTCAATGCTCCGTCGCCGATCGTGGTGCAAGAGAAAGCTGGTGAGGGCGGGGTATTTTTACCCCGTTCGAGTGGGATCAAATCCTTAGAATGTGGAATTTTGATCTTACTTGTTTAATTTTTCATTTTCCTGAAATTCTTATTTATGATGTATTTTGGTGCTGCCCGCCTTATTATGGAGATCATGACGGTTGATTCCCTCTCAACAGATCTTAGTGTGGATCAGACAGGAGTTAGTTGCACTAGCTGTTGTGGATCAAGGATCGATTGGAGACAACTGTCACCCNTGTGGAATTTTGATCTTACTTGTTTAATTTTTCATTTTCCTGAAATTCTTATTTATGATGTATTTTGGTGCTACTCGCCTTATTATGGAGATCATGACGGTTGATTCCCTCTCAACAGATCTTAGCGTGGATCAGACAGGAGTTAGTTGCACTAGCTGTTGTGGATCAAGGATCGATTGGAGACAACCGTCACCTGGGAGAGGACAAAGGGACTAACCATCCGAGCAGCGTCGGGAGGCAACCGACAAATTCCATATTTCCCCCGGGTCGCTAGTGCACCACATGCCAGAGATGGAGGCTTCCTTCGCCCACGCAATAGGGTTTCACCAAGCCGAAGAGATGTGCGTACTGTTGGTCTGCATTAAGAAGGTCAATCAAATGGAGCGAGAAATGGTCACCCTCTAAGGAGAGATGGCTGCCCTTCACGCAGAGTTGCTGAGTCTAGTCAGAGATCTGTCGGGNATTAAGAAGGTCAATCAAATGGAGCGAGAAATGGTCACCCTCTAAGGAGAGATGGCTGCCCTTCACGCAGAGCTGTTGAGTCTAGTCAGAGATCTGTCAGATAGACTGCTTCAAGTCATGGGTGAGATTTTGTACAAAAATTTGTTTCAGCGAGAGTTTATCTAGACTGAAACAGTGAAAGATATTCTTGTAAAGTATTTTCGCTCGGAGTAGCCTCCGAGCGACACTTTGTAATCTTTATTTTATGAAATAAAATTTATTTTATTTTGCCTCGAAATATGTCAACATGACTCCTTATCAGCGCAATTTTGGGTGCAGAATGACACTTTTGCCCCAGTGACGATTTAGCTTCCTTCCTCGCCATATAAATAGGGCCCAGGGTTCACTTTCTCATCTGACTATTCCATTCTCTCCTTTGGTTTTCTTTTTTCCCCAAGCTTTCTTCCCCTCTGTGTTTTGTCCAAATGGCTCTCAAGTTCTCTCAAGAACTATTCGACTCGATCCTGGCAATCAAGACATCCACCGNTTTCTCATCTGACTATTCCATTCTCTCCTTTGGTTTTCTTTTTTCCCCAAGCTTTCTTCCCCTCTGTGTTTTTTCCAAATGGCTCTCAAGTTCTCTCAAGAACTATTCGGCTCGATCCTGGCAATCAAGACATCCACCANGTCTACAGACAACTATTTGCTTTCCAGTACCTTGAATCACAAGTGCTTAAACAGGTATTGTAGTCAAAGAAACAAAAATACTCTGAGCAACCACAAACGCTCAATAAATCGCCTGAGAGAAAGAGGTTATTACCCGTGCTACTGGGAAGAAGCCTCGAGGGAAGTCTGTCCTCTACCAAGCATTGATGGTGAGCACCCGTGCCAGCGCCCACTCCAAAGTTGAAGCTATTGTAGGTAGTTTGATGTTTGGGATCGTTTCCGTCAACGCTAACGCCAAAGGTGTAGAGTTTTTAGTTTCTGCTACTCAAAACACTTTAATTGTCCGAGAAGTTTCTACTAGTGATTTGACAATCATTGAAAGGAAAGTTAAACCCTCTCTGTTAGGTGTTAGTATTTTGGGGCCATGTCGCGAAGAGTCCCGGAAGATGCTGACCAGACGTCCCCGAGCACACTGGCGTTTGGCAGTGCTAAGGAGTGAGGAAGATTTCTCAGCAGAGANTGATCAAGAGGATCAAGTGGGATCATCTGATTCGTTCATTGATTGTCAGAGAGAAGAGACTGGAGTGGAGGGCGGAGGGCGGAGGCCGACCGATTAATCCTCGTGCTAAGTCGTTGGCTCCTCCTGCCAAGCCATCGGCCCCTCCAACCAAGTCGTCGATTTTGTCTCCCATTGAAGCTCAGACCCTGCCGAAGAAGTGACTAGCATGGTGGTGCCCCCAAGGGTGCAAGGGATGGTCGATGCTCCGTCGTCGATCGTGGTGCAAGAGAAAGTGGTGAGGGCGGGGTATTTTTACCCCGTTTGAGTGGGATCAAATCCTTGGAATGTGGAATTTTGATCTTACTTGTTTAATTTTTCATTTTCCTAAAATTCTTATTTATGATGTATTTTGGTGCTACCCGCCTTATTATGGAGATCATGATGGTTGATTCCCTCTCAACAGATCTTAGTGTGGATCAGACAGGAGTTAGTTGCACTAGCTGTTGTGGATCAAGGATCGACTGGAGACAACCGTCACCCGAGAGAGGACAAAGGGACTAACCATCCGAGCGGTGTCGGGAGGCAACCGACAAATTCCATATTTCCCCCTGGTCGTTAGTGCACCACATGCGAGAGATGGAGGATTCCTTCGTCCAGGCAATAGGGTTTCACCAAGCCGAAGAGATGTGTGTACTGTTGGTCTGCATTAAGAAGGTCAATCAAATGGAGCGAGTAATGGTCACCCTCTATGTAGAGATGGTTGCCCTTCACGCGGAGCTGTTGAGTCTAGTCAGAGATCTATCGGGTAGACTGCTTCAAGTCATGGGTGAGGTATTGTACAAAAATTTGTTTCAAGGATAGTTTGTCTAAACTAAAACAGTGAAAGATATTCTTGTAAAGTATTTTCGCTCGGAGTAGCCTCCAAGCGACACTTTGTAATCTTTATTTTATAAAATAAAATTTATTTTATTTTGCCTCAAAATATGTCAACGTGACTCCTTATCAGCGCGATTTTGGGTGGCGAATGACACTTTTGCCCCTGTGACGATTTAGCTTCCTTCCTCGCCGTATAAATAGGGCCCAGGGTTCACTTTCTCACCTGACTATTCCATTCTCTCCTTTGGTTATCTCTTTTCCCCAAGCTTTCTTCCCCTCTGTGTTTTGTCCAAATGGCTCCCAAGTTCTCTCAAGAACTATTCGGCTCGATTTTGTCAATCAAGACGTCCACCATGACTGCAAACCAGGTGGAGGTCCTTCAAGAAGACTGTGCTTATGATCCAGCCATCCAATTCCAAGCGGTAGCAAGTCATGACAGCGCGACATACAATGTCAGAGTAGATATTATGTTCTGTCAAAAAACAGTTCAAGTATGGTCTTAGGTTACCATGTGTCAAGAGCTCTGATCGATTTTTAACCAGTATAGTGTTATTCCAACTCAAGTACTGTCGAACTCCATAGTAGTGATAATGACGTACGTAATTTTTTGTCGGTGGATGGAGATCCCTAGGTTGACAGAACATTCAAACATATGTTCACATTCAGGGTTGGCTGGAATGGATAAGTGTGATTGTCAGCCAGCTTGGGCTGAAGAACAAAATAAAAGACTGAAGGATGTGTTTTCTAGTCAGCTCCTGCACTAGTATTTGGGAGATTCGCATCCTTCCGTAGGAAGGTGCTGTGAAGAAGGTAAAATCCCTGCTCTGATACCTTAAGAGTCTACGGAACGATGATCGAGGCCAACACCTATCGACTTTCAAGTACCATGAATCACAAGTACTTAATTGGGTATCGTGGTTGAAGAAATGTGAGTCGATGACAAAAATACTCTGGACAACCACAAACACCCAAGAAATCGCTCGAGAGAAAGAGGTTATCACCCGTGCTACTAGGAAGGAGCCTCGAGGGAAGTCTGCCCTCTACCAAGCTCTGATGGTGAGCGCGGCCCCAAAGTTGAAGTTATTGCCGGTAGATCGATGTTTGGGATTGTTTCCGTCAAAGCCAACACCAAAGGTGTAGAGTTCTTAGTTTCTGCCTCTCAAACCACTTTAATTGTCTGAGAACTTTCTACTAGTGATTTGACCATCATTGAAAGGAAAGCTAAACCCTCTCTGTTAGCTGTTAGTACTTTGGGAGCATGTCGCGAAGAGTCCTGGAAGATGCTGACCAGACGTCCCTAAGCACACCGGCGTTTGGCAGCGCTAAGGAGTGAGGAAGATACCTCAGCAGAGAAAGCAGAGGCAGGGTAGACTACCCCTCGATCATTCGGTCCATCCTTCATCAATTTAAAGGCAAGGGGTGAAGCAAGTCAGTCATCCCATATCACCTAAATTGAAACAGGATTCAAGTATGAGCCCAAGTTGGCATCCGTGCTAGCTGCACGTGAAGAAGAAGTAGCACCCCACCTAGAGGGAAAAGCTCCAATCGTCAATCCAAGTAATGTGCTAGCTCCCGTTTCCCTTAAGAAGCGGAAGGGTTCTCTTCTAGAGTAAATTCCTTCGCAGGATGAGGATGCGAAGGTATGGACCGGTTTGGATGAGTGATATGTCAAGATCGACACCAAGATGGATTGGCATTTTGATTCCCCAGTCGTAGATTATCCTTCGGTTTTTGCTGAGATCATATGGTCCCAAGCTTTTGCAATGTCCTTTAGGAAGTTGGAACGCTCAGAGCATTATCCTCTAACTTATCGGCATAACTTGATGGTGTGGAAAGCCTCACACCTTCAATCCATGACCTTCGATCGAGCGGAGGGAAAATGGGTTCCAGCAAAAGATAAGGAAAAAGCATCTAACACCAGGGTCAGGGCTGTGGAATAATGAGAGGAGGTGGGAGCTTGTTGTAACCGAGAGACAGTCTGAAATGCTCCATCATTATGAAAGATTGTGGGCCCTTCAAAAGAAAAATTAGTCTTTGAAGGATGCAATAGCGTCGATGATGACTAAGGAGCATATCGATGGGCTCGCTCGGCAATTGCAAATTGGCATCTCTCTGACCATCGAGCAGTTCGTGAAGTATAACCTTGTCAGCCCGAAGTGGTCAGACCTTCAGGAATTTGCAATGCTCCTCTCTCTGCCTTAAAGGAGGACGAAGATGGTGAAGGTCCTCTGGCAAAAGACCAAGAAGAGGAAGGCGCCAATGAGGAGAGGGAGGAGGGGAAGAATGTCATCGAAGACGATGGGAGATCCTCAAATGCTTGATGCTTTTCATTTTCCTACATTTGAATTTTTCTTTAAGCATTTTAAAAAACAAATGTTTTGTATAAAAAAAATTTTGTAACTTTTTCCCCAAAGAAATGAATATAAGTTTTATTGGTTGGTCAATACATTTGTCTCACAATTTTTTTCTTATTATGTTTTTTCGAGCAATGTTTGTATTAGTCAATCAATTAGTGTTTTAGATATTGCCTTTGGTGGGCTTTGGTGTGTTTACCACCCGACACAAGACTTACATTTCTCGTGTCCTAATTGCTTGGTCAGGTCGTCGCCACGGACGGGCTGCATCTTCTATCAGGGTTATTTACATACATACACCCAATTCCTATCTGTTTAAATATCTAACACCTTAACTCTAATTTATACATTTAAACCACACAAATCCTTCATATCACATCAAAAATACCATTATTTTAACTTTTAAAATGTAAAATACATATTTTCATGTGTAGGTAATGTGACATATATGTCAAAATTGAAGTTTAGGTATTAGATATGTAAATACATATGAATTGAGTGGAATGTGTGTAAACCCTAAACAATAAACAAATACGGAAGAGAGCTAGGTCAATGTTTTGCATTTTTTATTTTCTTATTTTTTATTTTTCCATATTTTAGATTTGTTTTCTCTCAGAGTATGTTTGCAATAAATAAAAATGTTATATCTTTTAAGGAAATTTAAGCAAATTTAATTATTTTTAAGTTAATTAAAAACTATCTTAATTTTAAACTAATTTTTAATTTTGGTTTGTTTTATTTAAATTATATTTTTAGTTGTGGCTTATTTTGAGTTTTAAGTCAATATCGACCTTTAAAGGAGCATCTTAATGATGTTCATGAGTTTTAAATGGAATTATTTTTCATTTTTTAACATTTTTACTTAGTTATTTAATTTTTTTTAGTTGATCATATAAAAATTAATTTAATTTTAAATTTANCATTAAATAAAAATGTTATATCTTTTAAGGAAATTTAAGCAAATTTAATTATTTTTAAGTTAATTAAAAACTCTTAATTTTAAAATAATTTTTAATTTTGTTTTGTTTTATTTAAATTATATTTTTAGTTGTGGCTTATATTGAGTTTCAAGTCAATATCAACCTTTAAAGGAGCATCTTAATGATGTTCATGAGTTTTAAATGGAATTATTTTTCATTTTTTAACATTTTTACTTAGTTATTTAATTGTTTTTAGTTGATCATATAAAAATTAATTTAATTTTAAATTTCTTTTTAATCATATTTTATTTAAATTAAATTATATTTTTAGTTATAATTTAAATTGGGTTTTTAACTATCCTTTATTTAGTATTTTACAATATTAATAATAAATAATTTATATTTCTTATATATTTTAAAATATATGATTTTTAAATAATATTATAAAGAAAAATATGTGTTGCATGTGCATTCAAATAAATTCATAATTCTTATGTAGATTGGATTTAAAAATAACTAAATAATTTTCATATTATAAAATTTAACAACATTATTATAGTATTGATAATAAAATAATTATACAATTGTTTCGAGTAATATTCTTTTTTAAAATATATTTTTATCATTTTTATTTTAAATTTAAAAAAAATGTAAAACCATCAATATGTGTATAATGTCTGGATAAAAATGATTGACTTTATTTTTAAATGATTAATTTGTGCACCCATTAAAAAAAATTTATGGCTCCACCCCTGTCGATGAGGCTTTATTATGACAACAAATCAAATATCAATATTGCACATATTCTCATGCAACATATATACAAAACATATTGATGTTTAAAAATACTTTATAAAAGGAGAAACTGGATGATGCTCTCATATGTACTCCACATTTAACCACAAGCGAATGAGTTATTGATATTCTCAGTACAACATTATCAGTGCTATTTTCAAAAATTATTGGGCAAAGCTTGGAATAGATAACAGTCATTTATTTGCATGAGGAGAAGTTCGAAATATGCATATATAATTTTTTGATACTAAGACACTCACTAAGACTTGCATCCATTTTTCTTTCTCTCCCACAACCACCTCATTGATCCATGGATCTCTACTATCTTCTCATTAATCTGCGACTAATGGAAATATTCTACAATAGCATTATTCTACTAAATCATCAATCCATGGACAATTACAATTGTTATGTAATTATTATTCCTTAATTTTGTAAATTTCCTATTATGTACTCTCATAGGATCACATATATATTACACAAATATTAGAATGAAATTCTAAATCAATTCTCTTCAATAGTTCAATTCCAATGAATCTCATCTACTTATCAAGTGTTTGGTTCAAAATGATTGAGATATTTAGCAAAACTTCTACTTAACCATGATATGATGGAGGCAATGAATGGTCTCAAAGCACCTTGAAGAATATTAGTGGTGCTAAATCCCACATGGAAGAGGCATTCTCAATTCTGAGAGAAAACACTTAATCCAAACTTCTATGAGTTTTTTTTCATCCATCTTTTAATGTTATTTCAAAATATTTTTCTTTACATATATGCTAATCCTTTGCAGCATAAGAATTGATTGTGTTAAACTAATTTAAAAATTGGAAAGTACTATAGTTAAATATTTCTAATAATCTTAGAATGGATGAATCTATCATAAGGAAATTTTGTATGACGTTGTAAGAAATTATTAGCAAAAATATAATGTCTGGTAGTTTTATGCCATTGTTAATTCAAAATCCTTGGTCCTGGATAAATTATCTATTTCATATTGTTAAATACAACTAAGAAAGATGGTCTATAATTTAACTAACCATACCAAACATGTAGTGAAATTCATCATTTGCTCCACTTTCAATAGTTAAAAGTTTCATTTAGAATTCCAAAATCCTATCAGACGTTTCCAGTTAGTAGATTAATTAGTAGCAGCTTTTGTGTTACAATGACTAGAAAAAAATCCATTATAAGTTTACAGATGAGTTTGAAACTGAAGCCATGATATTTTCTGATATACTTCTAATTCAGATCTCTTATGAATAAATCATACAACACGCACACAAAATTTTAGAGGTCATAAACACTTAATTTTAACTACTCGTTGCTTTCCATTAATACTAAAATACAAAATAAATTAAATTAGGCAAATAGACTTTATTGATAATGCATAGAGATTCAAAACAAATAAAATCATACAATAAGTAAAATTCACGCCTCGTTAAAACCTGGATAAAATTGGCTTAGATAAAATCAATCATATGAGAAATTCAATAATAAAATTTAGAGCAATAAATAAAAATTTTAATAAAAAAAGTCTCCAAACACAAAAGAATCATATCTCATGCTTGCATAAGAAGATTATATCTTTAAATTCCTCGCTTGATCAAGAAGTTGACTTAAGGAGACAGAACTAATAACAAATCCAACTAGAATCTTATTTAGCACTAAAATAAATTGTCTTTAATACAAATCTGAGTGATGCAACACAAAGAAATTTGGTCTAGATTATTTCAAGACAGTTCAAACATTTGAATTACTTTAAGATTAGTTTTACTTTTTATTTATATTAGTTATTAGAATTATACTTATTTCAATTTAGATGTAAGATTATTAGGAGTTATCAAAAATTTAAAATAATAATTGAATTGATATGATATAATATTATCGTATAACCCTATTTCTGTAAATAGAAATTTAAGAATTTAATTTGAATTGCAGAATGATGAATCAGAATTATAAGATTTTCTCCATTATCCCGCATCAATGCCCGCACATCATACCATAAATTGCACACACTCTTCTTCCCATCTGTCTGCATCATTCCCATCAACCCACTAAAAGTTGGCGCTCTAATGCTCACAAGCCTTATAAATAGAGTGGGAAATTTTTGGTTTCCTCTCAATGACACAATAGTGGAGAATGAACCCTAATCCAAGTGTTGCAGCTCCTCTAGTTATCCTCCACTCATAGATCATGAGAATTCCTTAGGCTTAAGCGGCCATTCTACGGGCATTTGAAAATGAACCGATCCTTGGCCGTCATTTTCATTTAAACCTTCAGAACAGTCGAGCAGCTCGTGTTTAGATTTCACAATGGATATCTAAAATTTTGAAATCCCCAATTATGTCCGATACCAACACGATTGTTTGAATACTGAGCAAGTCAAACNTCCTCTCAATGACACAATAGTGGAGAATGAACCCTAATCCAAGTGTAGCAGCTCCTCTAGTTATCCTCCACTCATAGATCATAAGAATTCCTTAGGCTTAAGCGGTCGCTCTACGGGCATTAGAAAATGAACCGATCCTTGGCCGTCATTTTCATTTAAAACTTCAGAACAGTCGAGCAGTTCGTGTTTAGATTTCACAATGGATATCTAAAATTTTGAAATCCCCAATTATGTCCGAAACCAACACGATTGTTTGAATACTGAGCAAGTCAAATTTTTGAAAACTGAACGAAGACGAATGAGCATCTGAGAAGAGNTCCTCTCAATGACACAATAGTGGAGAATGAACCCTAATCCAAGTGTAGCAGCTCCTCTAGTTATCCTCCACTTATAGATCATAAGAATTCCTTAGGCTTAAGCGGTCACTCTACGGGCATTAGAAAATGAACCGATCCTTGGCCGTCATTTTCATTTAAACCTTCAGAACAGTCGAGCAGTTCGTGTTTAGATTTCACAATGGATATCTAAAATTTTGAAATCCCCAAATTATGTCCGAAACCAACACGATTGTTTGAATACTGAGCAAGTGAAATTTTTGAAAACTGAACGAAGACGAATGAGCATCTGAGAAGAAACCCTGAAAGTTTCTGATTAAATTACAAAGAATTACCTGATGGGAATGTCTGATTTCCTCCGCTGCTTCGGCATCGAAACATGCGTTGTCGTCGGTTTGAGTCTCCGCCCAGACGAAGTAGGGCCGGGGGAGAATGACGCCGGTCTGCGGCGGCGGGGAAGTGGCAGCGATCAGTCGTTGGGGTTGAAGAGTAGGTGAAAGGAGAGCTGGAAATCCCTATCATCCTCGCAGAGGATTTCCGAGCAGCAAAAGATTTTTCTTTGGTCGGATTTTATTTCACTTTTGGTGAATTTACATGCATACCCGACAATTTTATGTATTTAGAAATTGGAGGTCCAATATGTAATGTTCCCTCTTCTATTATTTGAAATCTTACAAATTTAAAGTACACTGTTTTGTATAAAGTGACACCGCTGTCATCATTCGGAGTTGTACGTCACCACCAATATTTGTTCGTATACCATCAGTGCAACCTGCATGCCCATCTTCAACGAACACCACCCATCAGCTGCGACAAGTTATCATTTACTATCGATCGCCAACGCTGTCCAACACTATATTTATCATAAGTATCCAGTCACCTTTAATGTGATTATTTACATTGTATTCATTTTCCTTCAAATAATTAAATATTTATATATATAATCCCCATTTATTTTATATAGAATCAAAGGATACTAAAATATTTTAAGTAACTTTTATATTATATTCCTTTAAAATTTCATTTATTATTTAGCAAAACTAAATAGCTCGTAAATGGGCTCCATATGAAGCATGTGAATAATTTCTTATCATCTTTAGTTTTATTTTCTTAAAATGTTTTAATATTTATCCTTGAAATTTATTGCCGCTATAACATTTTCATATATAATAATACTAAATTTTAAGGTAATCAAAATCCAAATGAAGGGTTCATGGCTCAACTACAAACTCATCGAGAGCATTTAATTAATTTTTTTAATTAAGAAAAATATATCTTTTTGGGTGAATAAGATCAATTTAATTGAGGATGATTTACATACATACCACTCAATTCTTATGAATTTGCACATCTAACATTTCAATTTTTTTTAGATAATACGTGAAAATTTTATATTTTATTTTATTTTGAGTAAAAAATATGATATATATACATGCAACCAGTTTCCTATGGATCACATATCAAACGCCTGAACTTCGATTTTTAAGTTTAGGCCACCCCATTTATAGCTAAATCTTAGGGATGAGTGGCCCGCACGTAAAAATCGATGTTTAGGAGTTTGATATGTGAAGAAATGGAAATCCGGCGGCATGTATGTGAAAGCGAACACACTCAAGGCATAAAAAGTTGTGTAGATAGAATCAAGAGAGAGTGTAATTAAGAATCACAGAAATGTGNGGCAACGATCAGTTGTTGGGATTGAAGAGTAGGTGAAAGGAGAGCTCGAAATCCCTATCATCCTCGCAGAGGATTTCCGAGCAGCAAAAGATTTTTCTCTGATTGGATTTTATTTCACTTTTGGTGAATTTACATGCATACCCGACAATTTTATGTATTTAGAAATTGAAGGCCCAATATGTAATGTTCCCTCTTCTATTATTTGAAATCTTACAAATTTGAAGTACACTGTTTTGTATAAAGTGACACCACTGTCATCATTCGGAGTACGTCACCACCAATATTTGTTCGTATACCATCACTGCAACCTGTATGCCCATCTTCAACGAACACCACCCATCAGCTGCCACAAGTTATCATTTACTATCGATCGTCTACGTTGTCCAACACTATCTTTTATCATAAGTATCTAGTCACCTTTAATGTGATTATTTGCATACATACCACTCAATTCTTATGAATTTGCATATCTAACATTTCAATTTGTTTTTTAGATAATACGTGAAAAATTTATATTTTATTTTATTTTGAGTAAAAGATATGATATATACATGCAACCAGATTCCTATGCATCACATATCGAACGTTTGAACTTCGATTTTTAAGTTTAGGCCACCCCATTTATAGCTAAATCTTAGGGATGAGTGGTCCGCACGTAAAAATCGATGTTTAGGAGTTTGATATGTGAAGAAATAGAAATTCGGCGGCATGTATGTGAAAGCGAACACACTCAAGGCATAAAAAGTTGTGTAGAGAGAATCAAGAGAGAGTGTGTAATTAAGAATCACAGAAATGTANGGCAACGATCAGTTGTTGGGATTGAAGAGTAGGTGAAAGGAGAGCTCGAAATCCCTATCATCCTCGCAGAGGTTTTCGGAGCAGCAAAAGATTTTTCTTCTGTAGGATTTTATTTTCGCTTTTGGTGAATTTACATGCATACCCGACAATTTTATGTATTTAGAAAATGGAGATCCAGTATGTAATTACATACATACCACTCCACAATTGTCATGGCTGAACTACGAACTCATCAAGAGCATTTAATTAATTGTTTTAATTAAGAAAAATATCTTTTTGCGTGAATAAGATCAATTTAATTGAGGATGATTTACATACATACCACTCAATTCTTATGAATTTGCATATCTAACATTTCATTTTTTTTTGGATAATACCACCAAACCTTTACCTGAAAAATTTATATTTTATTTTATTTTGAGTAAAAGTTATGATATATACATGCAACCAGATTCCTATGCATCACATATCGAACGCCTGAACTTCGATTTTTAAGTATAGGCCACCCCATTTATAGCCAAAACTTAGGGATGAGTGGCCCGCACGTACAAATCCCTTATTAATAGAGATAGGCCTTAATCTTACTAAATTACAAGTCAATACCTTTATCATCAGCTTTTAGAGTGGCTACTTAGTAATCATAAAGATATTTGAATGCACTAAGGCTGAGGGATTGATGTCGGCTGGTGGGAGATTCGTCGATTGTTGGTCTCGCCTTGACTCTATTGATATTTCACTCAAAACGTAACAATCTATCAATCAACTTTAAGGTTGATCATCATCCAGTGAAAGATCCCTTTTAACATCCTTCTGATCGATTGATTTAAACGCCTCATTTTTTAGAATTAATCATTTGATCGTTGACAAAAATGTCCGACTAATCTCATATTTTTTATATACCATGTTACATACATACGTACATAGAAGGTGATTGAGACTTGTTAAGCCTTAGCAAACTGTACAACCATACACATCCCCCACCCGTGGAAAAAAAGTCCATCCCGCATGCGCTAAGCATGCATGGCTTTAAAAAAAAATTATTATTAGTGTGGATTGTAGTTGGCTTATTAAAAAAGTCCATATTCCATCTTTCTTCAAGTATTGATAGACTACTAACAAATTTTCATCATCTGACACAAATTTTGAGGCATGACACAAATCTCGAAGTAATCTTTTGAACAAAAAACATTTAAACTTCAATTAAGAGTCATCAAGAGCTTTGATTCCAGCGAACTTATAGTCAAACTGACCGATTTGACGAGATGAGCCCAATGATATCAAAATTAATTCAATCCGAGTCAAATCAAGCTCAAATCAAGTCATTAAACCACTCTTGAAAGCTTTTTGGACATATTTAGAATGTCAAATCTAGTGATTATATAGTCATATTGAGTGTCTTGACAAGAAAAATCCAACGAGCATCTCTCAAATTTGACAGCATTAAGGGTCTGTTTCGGGCAGCTTATAAGTGCGGGCGGCGTTTTCAAAAAGCCGCCGTACCGTTTGGTTCGCGCGTTTCGTCAGCTTATCCAAAACTGCGTTTGAGTTTTTACACTAAACGCAGGCCGCGGGTCAACCCCTGCGGCAGGCCCGCGGGCCGCGTTTCAGGATAAGCAGCTTATCCTGAAACGCACAAGCTGGCCCAAACGGACCCTAAGACACTTAAATGTCTGCCAACTAAAGTATGATCATAGAAATTTCTCTGGACCATCCGATCAATGTGATTCAAATTATGACATTAATTGCACTCAAAACTTTATAAATAGAGCCCTGCATCTCTCATGAAGGGAAATGAGCTTGAAGCCTGAAAAAGAGCCTGAAGTTTTTTAAGTTCAGGTCTTGCGACCTTGTAATCAAGGCGAGGCGAGACAACCCGATATTGGTCGCTTGCTAAAATTTTATTATCAACTGCAAAGTAGCCAAAATAAACTCAAAGTCTTTGGCTCATAAGCATGTTTCATTGAGTCAGCATTCTGTACTTTTTGGTTGATGTCGTTTTAGTCGAAGCTTTTGCATGCACGCATATATAAAAATTTCTAACTCTGAATAACTTGTGACATTCTTCACCATGCATGTATGCAATCGTTATAACATTTCTTATCATTAATGTATCTATTTGTGTTTCATGGATCATGTATTAAAGTGTATGAACCCATGGCATGATAAAGTGTAGAAATCAATATTATCATTTCTTCCTATTTTATAGTCTGTCAAAATTAGTTAAATAAAAGCATTTTATTTACCATCATGCATTCATGAATTATGTGTACCCTTAAAAATGTCTTCACAATATTCTAGTAACGGTGTAATAAAGAAAAATAGATAAAATATAGTTTATTAATATTCTTTATTTTATTTATCATTTCAAATCACTTAAAAATAATAATAATCATTTCACATTTGTTTAAGAATGTTTATAGCCATTGCTATAAAACTTACAAAAGCCCTTGTACATCGATCTCTAATAATCATATATCAGTGTGATATCACGAGTCTCGAAAATTAGGGCGTTGATTCGTGCAGATAATATTGTCGAGTTTATCATGAAGAAATGCATTGGCATAATCACTCTACATTCTTATTGTAAAAATGATTCAGGCCTTGCTCTCGCCCGTAGCCTTGAGCTTTGAGTTTTATTGTCATATATAATTGAGCATGGTTTTAAATGTCCAACAATGGTCGAGGATATTATATTGCAATGAGCATTTCTTGATTTTCGAATGAGTTAAAATATAATGACATGTATTATCTCCATTTCAAGTACTTAATAGCTTGATATGTAGTTGAGATTTAAGATGAAGAGTGTAACTGCACTAGTTTACTGAGCAGCGTAGTGTCGCCTCCGAAAAGAGTTATTCAGTGTGGTGGGCAGCCCATGACTTAAATATTTTTTTTTGGTCTTATACTTAGCCGATATAGGGCTTTTTATCTGTGATATTCACCTCCATTTAATCACGTGAGACCCTCGTCACGGATTGACTCCATTGAGGGTTCCACTAGACCATGAAGAGTTCACACACCTGACAGACAGTAATTTGTTCTGTTGTCACTTGTCACATCCCAAAAGAGCTCTTAATAAAAGTGAGCAGCCCAGGACTTAAATGTTGCTCTTCGGTCCTACACCTAGCCGATGTGAGACTTTTTGTCAGCAACAGTAGGCACAATTAAATTGAAGAATTTAAGACAGATATAATATGCCTTGGAAGCAAGAAAGAGAGAAAGAACGGACCGGTTCAGATCAGAGCAAGTTTAGTTGGTTCCGCTACCAATTACACACGATTTAAAATTTATTTATATACTTGTCTCGATTGTTAATAATATTTTCATGCCATAATTACAAATTGCACTAAAGTATATGTTCTATCACACCGGACCACTACTTATGGCAACATTGATGATTAACATAAAAATCAAATTAAACCATTGGCAATTGTGCCTAGTGTATAAATAGCCGTATTTTCATTGCCCGTTAAATCAGTCTTAATGATTTACATTTATATCATTTTCATAAGTATAATGATCACAACAACATGGCATTATGAAGATATGAGCGTGTTGCCTAAATTTATTAAAAAAACCCCAAAAAATTTTGCAAGAATTGGATTTTATTTTGTTTTTGTACGAGCAATTGGAGTGAATGTAAGTATGTATAATTGGATGAGTTTTAATGGCATCGGGCAGCTGTTTTAATTCAATGAGTTTTTGTGAAAAAGTTAAGGAAAAATAAGGAAGATTTCGTATGGTTAAACTTTTAAACTTATTGGAAAATAAATATAGTATATAAACAACTAATATTGGATCTATTTTGTTGAAAATGAACAAAGTTCCGTCATTTGAAATGAATCTCAGAGGCATGACAGAATCTCGAGACTGCTTTTCGAGCATGAGCCTCCGTCGATCGTCGTCGACCACTATCAACCGCCGTGAACAACCATCAATTGCCATCTAACGCCACTGTCACCGTAAACCACCACCGACCGTCGTCGACCACTGACTATCATGATCACCACCAATCACGGTTGACCACCACCGATCGGAAGCTATCAGTCGACGTTGTAACTTAGAAAACCTAGTAACAATTTCTTATTTGTGGGACAAGGTGTCTCTGTAATCATCAACGCATAGTGAATTTTACATTTATGTCAGACCCCATTGTTTTTTTCTCTTTATATATTTTTCACTTAAAAAGTTCTTGTGTCAATACTGATTGTTTTATTTTTCTCGAGTATGTGTTGAATTCTCGTATAGTGCTAAGACGATAATCTATTACTCTACTGCTGCTAACGTTCTAGTACGCATCGATTTTAATAAAAAATTGTTGGATTTAAACAATAAACACATATCAAACCCTTATTATCATGTATAATCATACAGAGGGAATAAAGAGTAAAAAATGAGAGCGAGATATGAGTCAAGTGTAATGAATAGTGATTGATCATGTCAAACTCTTTTTTCATTCATAAAATGATTCTCATATATTGTTAAGAAAAGGTGCATTATGATGATATTACATTATCTTGTTTGCTTTAAAGAGGGCCGTATTGGATAATTTTTGTATTTTATATGAGTGAGTCCGTTGTAAGACTACATCCAACTTCGAGTCTGCAAGGTCGGCTCGGCCAGCTGAACTTAGTCGGCATTGATTGATCGATTCATTCAACCCAACTAATAATCCTTGTCTCTTAATGAGGAGCCTCTGGGTGTTCCTAGAATAGCTGGAGAGGCTACAAACCACATATTCCATTGGGTCGGGTCTCCTATAGTGGTTGACTTGAATATCATTTTGTCTCCTTTCTCATTGATTGACTCGCTTTTGTATATTTCGTTCGTCTTTTGTATGTCTCGTGGTTCTATCAGCTTTGGTCTTACTGCCTGTTTGGGGCAGCTTAATGGGAGCGGTGTCGATTTGAAAACGCCGCAATAGCGTTTGGATTTTGCATTCGCATGAGTGTTTTCTTACCGCAGATACGCTGTATTAGAGAAAATAGTCATACACTGCGAAGCGGACTTCCCTTCGTATTCTGCATTCAATTCGTGCGTTATGGTGAAAAAGACGCCACGTGCCCCTCTTCGGTCCCCCTCACCCTTGCCTTCTTCCTCGCGGTCGTTGAGAAATTTGGCAAAAATTTCACTCTTTGCTCTCCCGCTTCGTCGCCCTTCTAATGAAACCCTAGTTTCTCGTCTGATATGCACCATCGTTTTCGATCATTCTCTAATTTTGCTAGATCTTGTTCAACCTCTGACTTGTGCCTTGTTGCATCTTTGTTTGGATGCACCGTTGTTGGTTTCGGAGGTTATAGTAGTTTTTATAGAATTTTGGATGGGTGTTTTTGCTATATCTGAATTTTGGAGAGAGTTTTGTTTCAAATCTTTCAGAGCCTTCTCTGTTTTTGCTAGATCTGAAATGTGGATGTGGTTTTTGTTTCACTTGTGCTTTCGATCTCATGTTGAATGCAGTTTTTGTTTCACTTTTTTCTATATATGAGATTTGGATGAAAGTTTGGACATTACATATTTCGTTAAAATGGTTCTTATTGAATTTTGGATGGGTGTTTTTATAGAATTTCGTTAAAATGATTTATCCTCAACATTAACAGAGTTTGGGCATTACATTTTTTCAACATTGCATTTTTCTGAATTGTTGGATGGGTGTTTTTAGGGAATTTGGGATGGATCTAGTTTTTGTTTCACTGTTTTATAGATATTTTGATTCATTAAAATTGTTCTGACATTAGATAGAAAATGTTGGATACAGTTTTTTGTTTCATTAAAAATGGTGCGGAGAAAAAAAAATAGATGCAAGTTCATTCGCAATGCAAATACTATTCGTTGTTTAGCAAATGATGGGAATACTATTCACCGTTTATGCCATTTACAGAGTTGTAAGCTTGAGATGCAATGTAACTTCATTTGCAATGCCGAAAAATAAAATTGTTTGTCTATCCACTGTTTCTNGGATTTTATTTTAGTTTTGTATAAGCAATTAGAGTAGATGTAAGTATGTATAATTGGATGAGTTTTAAGGGCATCGGGCAGCTGGTTTAAGTCAATGACTTTTTTGTGAAAAAGTCAAGAAAAAATAAGAAAGATTTCATATGGTTAAACTTTTAAACTTATTAGAAAATAAATATAACATATAAACAACTAATATTGTATCTATTTTGTTGAAAATGAACAAATTTTCATCATTTGAAATGAATCTTAGAGGCATGACAGAATCTTGAAGCTGCTTTTCGAGCATGAGTCTCCGTCGATCGTCGTCGACCACTATGGACCGTCGTGAACAACCATCAATTGCCATCTAACGCCGCAGTCACTGTAAACCATCATCGACCGTCGTCGACCACTGACTATCATGATCACCACCGATCACGGTTGACCACCACCGATCGGAAGCTGTCAGTCGACGTTGTAACTTAGGAAATCTAGTAATAATTTCTTATTTGTGAGACAAGGTGTCTATGTAATCATTAACGTATAGTGAATTTTACATTTATGTCAGACCCCATTGTTTTTTCCCTTTATATGTTTTCCACTTAAAAAGTTCTGGTGTCAATACTGATTCTTTTCTTTTACCCGAGTATGTGTTGAATTCTCGTATTACACTAAGACGATAATTTATTACTCTACTAACGCTAATTTTCTAGCACGCATCAATTTTAATAAAAAATTGTGGGATTTAAACAATAAACACATATCAAACCCTTATTATAATGTATAATCATACAGAGGGAATAAAAAGTAAAAAATGAGAGCAAGATATGAGTCAAGTGTAATGAATAGTGATCGATCATGTCAAACTCCTTTTTTATTCATAAAATGATTCTCATATATTGTTAAGAAGAGGTGCATTATGCTGATATTACATTATCTTGTTTGCTTTAAAGAGGGTCGTATTGGATATTTTTTGTATTTTATATGAGTGAGTCTGTTGTAAGACTACATCTGACTTCGAGTCTGCAAGGACCGCTCGATCAACTGAACTTAGGGTCCGTTTGGGGCAACTTATAAGTGTGAGCGGCGTTTTCAAAACGCCGCCGTACCGTTTGGTTCGCGCGTTTCGCCAGCTTATCTAAAACTGCGTTTGGATTTTTACACTAAACATAAGCCGTGGGTCGACCCTTGAGGCCATGTTTCAGGATAAGCAGTTTATCCTGAAACGCAAAAGCTGCCCCAAACGGACCCTTAGTCAGCATTGATTGATCGATTCATTCAACCCAACTAATAATCCTTGTCTCTTAATGATGAGCCTCTGGGTGTTCCTAGAATAGTTGGAGAGGATACAAACCACATATTCCCTTGGGTCGGATCTCCTATAGTTGTTGACTTGAATATCATTTTGTATCCTTTCTCATTAATTGACACGCTTTTGTTTATTTCGTTTGTCTTTTGTCCATCTCGTGGTCCTATCAGCTTTGGTCTTATTGCCCGTTTGGGGCTGCTTAATGGGAGCGGTGTCAGTTTGAAAACGCCGCAACAGCGTTTGCATTTTGCGTTCGCATGAGCGTTTTCTTACTGCTGATACGCGGTATTAGAGGAAATAAGCGTACGCTACGAAGTGGACCTCCCTTTGCGTCTTGCGTTCAGTTCGTGCGTTATGGTGAAAAAGACGCCCCGTGCCCCTCTTTGGTCCCCCTCGCGGTCGTTGAGAAATTTGGCAAAAAATTTACTCTTTGCTCTCGCTCGTCGTCGCCCTCCTAATGAAACCCTAGTTTCCCGCATGGTATGCACCATCGTTTTCGATCCTTCTCTAATTTTGCTAGATCTTGTTCTACCCCTGACTTGTGCCTCGTTGCATCTTTTTTTGGATGCATCATTATTGATTTCAGAGGTTATAACAGTTTTTATGGAATTTTGGATGGGTGCTTTTGCTAGATCTGAATTTTGGAGAGAGTTTTGTTTCAAAACTTTCGAGTCTTCTCTGTTTTTGCTATATCTGAAATGTGGATGTGGTTTTTGTTTCACTTTTGCTTTTGGCCTCAAGTTGGATGCAATTTTTGTTTCAATTTTTTCTAGATCTAAGATTTGCATGAAAGTTTGGACATTACATATTTCGTTAAAATAGTTCTTATTGAATTTTGGATGGGTGTTGTTAACAAAATTTTGGATGGGTGTTTTCATAGAATTTCGCTAAAATGGTTTATCCTCAACATTAACAGAGTTTGGGCATTACATTTTTTCGGCATTGTATTTTTTTGAATTGTTGTATGAGTGTTTTTATGGAATTTGGGATGGGTGCAGTTTTTTGTTTCACTGTTTAGTAAATATTTTGATTCATTAAAATGACTCTGGCATTAGATAGAAAATGTTGGATACAGTTTTTTGTTTCATTAAAATGGGTGCCGAGAAGAAATAATAGATGCAAGTTCATTCGCAATGCAAATACTATTCATTGTTTAGCAAATTATGTGAATATTATTCATCATTTATGCCATTTACGGAGTTTTCAAGCTTGAGATGAAATGCAATGCAATGCAACTTCATTTGCAATGCCAAAAAATAAAACTGTTTATGCTTATTCATTGTTTCTGACTTGTGCCTCAATGCAAATACTATTCACTGTTTATAGCATCTGCTTGGTATATTTTTAATAGGTTTCAAGCTTTCATGCTGAGGATAGAGAGGATATACACTGCATATATTTTAGAGTTATGAGTTGTATTGGTCTTTAGAGTTTTGGTTTACAACACTCATTATTGTGATGATGATGACTGTCGATATGAGCATCTTAGCTAATGGAAATGCATTATGATAATTCGGCAATTGCTTCGGTGGAATTGGATTCCACGACATGTATGAGAAGTTGCATATCAAATATAAGATGTCTCTTGTTTAATTGCTACACGTGTATTTTAGTTGTAGTGTTCTTCATTGAGAATCATAGCCATGTACTCTTACATAATTAGAAAATAAAACATGTTTGATGTCTTATTGTGGATGTAGGTTTTTGACCGAACCACATAATTCCTTTGTGTTTTTTTTTTTGTTTTTTATGATCAAATTTGGGCACTGTTGTTGGTTCGTTTGGAGAATGTTGGTTCATTTGTTAGTTCATTTTGTTGGTTCATTGTTGGACACTGTATCTTTCAACTCTTTCATCTCTGGTTGGTTAATTTGGAGAATTTTCTTATGCTTGTTGAGTTATAATATGGATTTCTTTATGCAATGTGCAATTTTTTATATAGTTCCACAATGTCCAAGACAAATGAAGGTGGTCCTTCAGTGATATGGGATAAGGAAGTTACAAATATTTTCAGCAACCTCTGCATCACTGAGATTGAGACCGGGAATAGGCCAACCACCTATTTCAACTAGGAAGGTTGGCTGAATATAGCTAAGATATTTAAAGAACTGACTGAAAGGGATTATGACAATGCTGAAGTTTTAAAATAAATGGGATCAACTGAAGAAAGAGTGAAAATTTTGGAAGGAGCTGAAATGTGGATCCTCGGGGTTGGGCTAGGATCCAATCAAACGACTATTGATGCTTCGGATGAATAGTGGGCCGAGAAAATAGAGGTAAAATTATCATTATTTATGTGTTTACATGTATTTTCAATTAAAACGATTGTCCCCCTAAACCCCTCCTCATTTTAATGTTATAGGCAATGCCGACAGCGAAATAATACAAGCAGAGCAGAATTGATCTGGATCTTGAAGATAAACTTGACACAATGTTCAGGGGGGTTGTGACAATAGGAAAACATGCATTCAGTACTAGTGAGACGGGGTTTGCAGGAATATCCGATGATTTTCCATCAGTGCCGGTGGTAGTTAAAGAAGAAATACACAGCGTTAACCAGAGGGAGATGAGGGAATCAAGCTTACAGATGAAGAGGTCCAAGCTTAGAAGAAGAAAGAAAGAAAATAATACTTTGTGAAAACTTCATTTGACAGACTCATAGATGCTTAGAGCACCACCACTTGCTCAAATACCTGACAACATTATCTTCGATTGTCTTTGCACTTTGTCAACCATCCATGAAGTAGTGACGAATAGGCACTTTCATGCAATATGTATGGAAAAACTTAAGGATCCAACACGTAGGCACATATTTATGACGATATAACCAGAGTTGCGAGTCGAATATTTACGTGTTATTGTGGATGATTGAGCTTTATGTGTTTTCAATAAATGCATTATGTACTCTTCAAAGTTATGAACTCATCTGTTATTTAGAGTTGGTTTTATTTTAAAATGTACTTTTTACTTGATTTCTGAATGCATATTAGTAGAGCTCTACATTTTTTTAATTCTTACTAGTTGAGTGTTCTCATTATTTATTTCTCGCTCGCTGTATTGATTGATAATTGATAAACTAACTGAGATATTTCTTCCTTTAGGATGGACCCACAACATGAACGTCGTAAGAGAATGACATGGGTTGCAGCTATTGCTATAATACTGTTGGAGTATTACCGATCAAGCAGTGTTTGTATACCCCGAATGACCTCCAGCTTTGTTGGGGATAAATGGGCAAGAGAAATGCTTTATGGACATCCTATTAGGTTCAATAACATATTTCGAATGGCAGTACTGATCTTTATGGATCTCTTGCACGAGTTATCCCTCAATCACAGACTCCAAGGTTCTTGGAGAACGACGAGAAGGGATGTATTGACTATAACACTATATATTATGTGACAGAATGAATCAATTAGGGGTGCTACGGAGAGATTTCAGCATTTATCGGAGATAATAAGCCATTATTTTTTCAAAGGCATACAGACACTTGTTAGCTTAGCCGCTAAAATTATCAGGCAAAAGGATCCATCATTTGCTAATACTCCACGACAATTCACAGTCGATCCTCCTTACATGCCTTACTTTAAGGTAACCATTCATTTATTTACTTTCATAATAACATATGAATATTTTCTAATCTTGTAAGACAGAACTGCATATGTGCAATTGGCAGTACTCACGTTGATGCCCGAATACCCAGCCAGGACAAGGTGGATTACATTGGTCGAAGTGGTTCAACTACTCAAAATGTCATGGCGGTGTGTGACTTT
The DNA here is from genome assembly GCA_002079205.1 of Phalaenopsis hybrid cultivar. NCBI lineage: Eukaryota > Viridiplantae > Streptophyta > Magnoliopsida > Asparagales > Orchidaceae > Phalaenopsis > Phalaenopsis hybrid cultivar. Next base: position 95,500 of record JXCR01136209.1, on the reverse strand, counting down.
AATGTGTTTCACATATGTTATGGCTTGATGGGAAGGGAGTGCACATGATAGTCGAATTTTTGTCTTTGCTACGAAGAATAGATCGCAGGGTTTTCCTCATCCGCCTTCAGGTATTTTTTTATTTATAAAATTCAAAGTAATAGGTATTTATTGTAAATAACAATATCTTCCATAACAGGAAAATACTATATGGTTAATGCTGGATACCCTATGTAGAAGGGGCTATCCGAAGCCATATCCAAACACTAGTTATCATATTTCTGATTTTGCGCGAGCAAGTGAGATTATTCATGGTAGGAAAGAAATGTTTAATAAACGTCACTCTTTTTTACATGGCGTAATTGAAAGAACGTTTGGGGTTTGGAAGAAGAAATGAGTCATCCTACATGATATGTCGTTATATCCATTTCAAAAGCAGATGCATATTGTGGTGACAATAATGACACTTCATAACTTCATCCGACGACACCCTTCACTTTCACATACAGACTTTAGTATGATTGATAACGAATAGCTGACTGTCTATGAAGAAACATCAGAAATCATGATTGGGCCTTCAGTTCCCGAGGATGAGAATGAATTTAATGATTTTGAAGTTCATGATGCGGAGGGCGTGGCTGAGATGCTCTGAGGGAGTCTATAGCAGATGCTATATATGATAGCTAATCCAACAAGTCTTTCTTTTCTTCTTATATATGTAGATCAAATTTTTATGTGTATTTTAAAATTTTTTTGGATAAGTTCTGACATTCATTTATTTTTTGTTTTTTTTCACAGTTATACAAACATGACTTCTAGGATATATGTTACACACAGAGTTATTTTGTGTTATTGTAGACTACCAGCTTCGTTGCTCACGTCGTGTGAGTCTCACAGCTTTGAGAGTCAGTTCTACAGTTGTGCCAAGGGTGTTTCAACTCGTTGCAGTTTCTTCCGGCGGACTGATAATCCCACATATCACACTGTCATCAGTCATGGAATCTGATGTTTTCTCAGGTTGATAGTGCAGTTGAGGACAGACGTATCCAGAGTTTGAAATTAAATATTTTAATATTTCTCATTGTAGTTGTACGTGTCTTTCTCTTTGTTTTAGTTCTTCTGATACTCACCAGAGTGTGAGAACTGTATGTCATCTTTTGTAACTGATTTGTGATGATAGTATGTTTATGCATTATATGATTTTGTATTACCAGTAAGCTATTTTAAATAAGTTGTCCCAAACAGTTTTACCAGACATGAGCAGAAATGTTATTTACACAATCATAACTACAAATAAGGTATTCTGAATAAGCTGCCTAAACAATAAGTCAGATTATTCTAATAATCTGCAGCAGATTATAAATAATCAACAGCCGCCCCAAACAGACCCTTTCTGTCTTGGCTCAGACAACTTCACTCGTTCAAACATATAAGGCTCAAGATCCTATATCAATTGAATTTCCTTCGTGGTAGTTTTTCCTTATAAATCTTTACATTTAATTTTTAATATTAGTTTTTATAATATTTTAAGGTTATAAATAAAAATGTGTGTGCGTGTGTGTGTGTATATTTATGTGAATGTGCAAAAAAAAATTTTTTTTTTTCAAACATTTGACCCGAAGTTTCAACATGCTCGTTCGTCGGCAGATGAGATCGNCAAAAGATAAGGAAAAAGCATCTAATGTCAGGGTTAGGGCTGCGGAATAATGAGAGGAGGTGGGAGCTTGTTGTAACCGAGAGACAGTCTGAGATGCTCCATCATTCTGAAAGATTGTGGCCCTTCAAAAGGAAAACTAGTCTTTTAAGGATGCAATGGCGTCGATGATGACTAAGGAGCATGTCGATGGGCTCGCTCGGCAATTGCAGATTGGCATCTCTCTGGCCATCGAGCAGTTTGAGAAGTATAACCTTGTCAGCCTGAAGTGGTCAGACCTTCAGGAATTTGCAATGCTCCTCTCTCTCTGGCTTAGAGGAGGATGAAGAGGGTGAAGGTCCTCTGGCAAAAGACGAGGAAGATGAAGGCGCCAATGAGGAGAGGGAGGAGGGGAAGAATGTCATCGAAGACGATTGGAGATCCTCAAATGCTTTATGCTTTTCATTTTCCTACATTTGAATTTTTCTTTAAGCATTTTAAAAAACAAATGTTTTGTATAAAAAAAATTTTGTAACTTTTTCCCCAAAGAAATGAATATAAGTTTTATTGGTTGGTCAATACATTTGTCTCACAATTTTTTCCTTATTATGTTTTTTCGAGCAATGTCTGTATTAGTCGATCAATTAGTTTTTTAGATATTGCCTTTGGTGGGCTTTGGTGTGTTTACCGCCCAACACAAGACTTACAATTCTCGTGTCCTAGTTGCTTGGTCAGGTCGTCGTCACGGACGAGCTGCATCTTCTATCAGGGTTATTTACATACATACACCCAATTCCTATGTGGNTCGATCAATTAGTTTTTTAGATATTGCCTTTGGTGGGCTTTGGTGTGTTTACCGCCCAACACAAGACTTACATTTCTCGTGTCCTAGTTGCTTGGTCAGGTCGTCGTCACGGACGGGCTGCATCTTCTATCAAGGTTATTTACATACATACACCCAATTCCTATGTGGTTGAATATCTAACACCTTAACTCTATTTTATACATTTAAACCACACAAATCCTCGTATCACATCAAAAATACCATTATTTTAACTTTTAAAAAGTAAAATACATCTTTTCATGTGTAGGTAATGTGACATATATGTCAAAATTGAAGTTTAGGTATTAGATATGTAAATACATAGGAATTGAGTGGAATGTGTGTAAACCCTGAACAATAAACAAATATGGAAGAGAGCTAGGACAATGTTTTGTATTTTTTATTTTCTTATTTTTTATTTTTCCATATTTTAGATTTGTTTTCTCTCAGAGTATGTTTGCATTAAATAAAAATGTTATATCTTTTAAGGAAATTTAAGCAAATTTAATTATTTTTAAGTTAATTAAAAACTCTTAATTTTAAAATAATTTTTAATTTTGTTTTGTTTTATTTAAATTATATTTTTAGTTGTGGCTTATATTGAGTTTCAAGTCAATATCAACCTTTAAAGGAGCATCTTAATGATGTTCATGAGTTTTAAATGGAATTATTTTTCATTTTTTAACATTTTTACTTAGTTATTTAATTGTTTTTAGTTGATCATATAAAAATTAATTTAATTTTAAATTTCTTTTTAATCATATTTTATTTAAATTAAATTATATTTTTAGTTATAATTTATATTGGGTTTTTAACTATCCTTTATTTAGTATTTTACAATATTAATAATAAATAATTTATATTTCTTATATATTTTAAAATATATGATTTTTAAATAATATTATAAAGAAAAATATGTGTTGCATGTGCATTCAAATAAATTCATAATTCTTATGTAGATTGGATTTAAAAATTACTAAATAATTTTCATATTATAAAATTTAACGACATTATTATAGTATTGATAATAAAATAATTATACAATTGTTTCAAGAAATATTCTTTTTTAATATCTTTTTTAAAATATATTTTTATCATTTTTATTTTAAATTTTAAAAAAATGTGNTAATTTTCATATTATAAAATTTAACGACATTATTATAGTATTGATAATAAAATAATTATACAATTGTTTCAATAAATATTCTTTTTTAATATCTTTTTTAAAAAATATTTTTATCATTTATATTTTAAATTTTAAAAAAATGTAAAAGCATCAATATGTGTGTAATGTCTGGATAAAAATGATTGACTTTATTTTTAAATGATTAATTTGTGCACCCAATAAAAAAAATTTATGGCTCCACCCCTGCCGATGAGGCTTTATTATGACGACAAATCAAGTACCAATACCGCANTAAATGATTAATTTGTGCACCCAATAAAAAAAATTTATGGCTCCCCCCCTGCCGATGAGGCTTTATTATGACAACAAATCAAGTACCAATACCACGCATATTCTCATGCAACATATATACAAAACATATTGATGTTTATAAATACTTTATAAAAGGAGAAACTAGATGATGCTCTCATATGTACTCCACATTTAACCACAAGCGAATAAGTTATTGATATTCTCAATACAACATTATCAGTACTATTTTCAAAAATTATTGGGCAAAGCTTGGAATAGATAACAGTCATTTATTTGCATGAGGGGAAGTTCGAAATGCGTATATAATTTTCTGATACTAAGACACTCGCTAAGACTTTCATCCAATTTTCTTTCTCTCCCACAACCACCTCATTGATCCATGGATCTCTACTATCTTCTCATTAATATGTGACTAATGGAAATATTCTACGATAGCATTATTCTACTAAATCATCAATCCATGGACAATTACGATTGTTATGTAATTACTATTCCTTAATTTTGTAAATTTCCTATTATGAACTCTCATAGGACCACATATATATTACACAAATATTAGAATGAAATTCTAAATCAATTCTCTTCAATAGTTCAATTCCAATGAATCTCATCTACTTATCAAGTGTTTGGTTCAAAATGATTGAGATATTTAGCAAAACTTCTACTTAACCATGATATGATGGAGGCAATGAATGGTCTCAAAGCACCTTGAAGAATATTAGTGGTGCTAAATCCCACATGGAAGAGGCATTCTCAATTCTGAGAGAAAACACTTAATCCAA
>JXCR01136209.1:54530-82399 GCA_002079205.1 Phalaenopsis hybrid cultivar | reverse complement strand
AGTAAAAAATGAGAGTGAGATATGAGTCAAGTGTAATGAATAGTGATCGATCATGTCAAACTCTTTTTTCATTCATAAAATGATTCTCATATATTGTTAAGAAAAGGTGCATTATGATGATATTACATTATCTTGTTTGCTTTAAAGAGGGTCGTATTGGATAATTTTTGTATTTTATATGAGTGAGTCTGTCTAGGGTTTAGGTCATTATGAAAAGGTGCCGAAGTAAAACTCATATAAAATTTTTGTATTTTATATGAGTGAGTCTGCCGAAGTAAAAAATGAGAGTGAGATATGAGTCAAGTGTAATGAATAGTGATCGATCATGTCAAACTCTTTTTTCATTCATAAAATGATTCTCATATATTGTTAAGAAAAGGTGCATTATGATGATATTACATTATCTTGTTTGCTTTAAAGAGGGTCGTATTGGATAATTTTTGTATTTTATATGAGTGAGTCTGTCTAGGGTTTAGGTCATTATGAAAAGGTGCAGAAGTAAAACTCATATAAAATTTTTGTATTTTATATGAGTGAGTCTGCCGAAGTAAAAAATGAGAGTGAGATATGAGTCAAGTGTAATGAATAGTGATCGATCATGTCAAACTCTTTTTTCATTCATAAAATGATTCTCATATATTGTTAAGAAAAGGTGCATTATGATGATATTACATTATCTTGTTTGCTTTAAAGAGGATCGTATTGGATAATTTTTGTATTTTATATGAGTGAGTCTGTTTGGACATTAAATATTTCGTTAAAATGGTTCTTATTGAATTTTGGATGGGTGTTTTTATAGAATTTCGTTAAAATGATTTATCCTCAACATTAACAGAGTTTGGGCATTACATTTTTTCAACATTGCATTTTTCTGAATTGTTGGATGGGTGTTTTTATGGAATTTGGGATGGGTCTAGTTTTTGTTTCACTGTTTTATAGATATTTTGATTCATTAAAATTGTTCTGGCATTAGATAGAAAATGTTGGATACAGTTTTTTATTTCATTAAAAAGGGTGCGGAGAAGAAAAAATAGATGCAAGTTCATTCGCAATGCAAATACTATTCGTTGTTTATCAAATGATGGGAATACTATTCACCGTTTATGCCATTTACAGAGTTTTAAGCTTGAGATGCAATGTAACTTCATTTGCAATGCCGAAAAATAAAATTGTTTGTGTTTATTCACTGTTTCTGACCTGTGCCTCAATGCAAATACTATTCACTGTTTATAGCATCTGATTGGTATATTTTTATGGGGTTTTCAAGCTTCCTTTGATGTTGAGGGTAGAGAGGATATACACTGCATATATTTTAGAGCTACGAGTTGTATTGGTCTTTAGAGTTTCGGTTTGCAACACTCATTATTGTGATGATGATGACTGTCGATATGAGCATCATAGCTAATGGAAATGCATTATGGTAATTCAACAATTACTTCGATGGAATTGGATTCCACGACATGTATGAGAAGTTGCATATCAAATATAAGATGTCTATTGTTTAATTGCTACACATGTACTTTAGTTGTAGTGTTCTCCATTGAGAATCATAGCCATGTACTCTTACATAATTAGAAAATAAAACATGTTTGATGCCTTACTGTGGATTTAGGTCTTTGACCGAACCACATAATTCCTTTATGTTTTTTCTTTATGAGCAAATTTGGACACTGTTGTTGGTTCATTTGGAGAATGTTGGTTCATTTGTTGGTTCATTTTGTTGGTTCATTGTTGGACACTGTATCTTTCAACTTTTTCATCTCTGGTTGGTTAATTTGGAGAATTTTCTTATGTTTGTTGAGTTATAATATGAATTTATTTATGCAATATGCAATTTTTCATGTAGTTCCACAATGTCCAAGACAAATGAAGGTGGTCCCTCAGTGATGTGGGATAAGAAAGTTACAAATATTTTCTGCAACCTCTGCATCTCTGAGATTGAGATGGGGAATAGGCCAACCACCTATTTCAACAAGGAAGGTTGGCTGAATATAACTAGAATTTTTAAATAACTGGCTGTAAGGGATTATGACAAGACTGAAGTTTAAAAATAAATGAGATCAACTAAAGAAAAAGTGAAAAATTAGGAAGGAGTTGAAATGTGGATCCAAAGGGTTGGGCTAGGATCTAATCAAACGAACTATTGATGCTTCAGATGAATAGTGGGCCGAGAAATTAGAGGTAAAATTCTCATTATTTATGTGTGTACATGTATTTTCAATTAAAACAATTATCCCCCTAAACCCCCTCCTCATTTTAATGTTATAGGCAATGCCAACAGCGAAAAAATACAAGCAGAGCGGAATTGATCCGAATTTTGAAGATAAACTTGACATAATGTTCAGGATGGTTGTGGCAACAGGAAAGCATGCATTCAGTACTAGTGAGACGTGGTTTGCAGGAATACCCGATAATTTTCCATCAGAGCCGGTGGCAGTTGAAGATGAAATACACAGCGTTGACCAGAGGGAGATGATAGAATCAAGCTCACAGATGAAGAGGCCCAAGCTTGGAAGAAGAAAGAAAGAAAATTATACTTTTGTGAAATCTTCATTTGACAGACTCATAGATGCTTTTGGAACACCACCGCTTGCTCCAATACCTGACAGCACTATTTTTGATTGTCTTCACACTTTGTCAACCATCTCTTAAGTAGTGCGTATAAGCACTTTCATGCAATATGTATGAAAAAACTTGAGGATCCAACACGTAGGCACATATTTATGACACTGGAACCAGAGTTGCGAGTCGAATATTTACGTGTTATTGTGGATGATTGAGTTTTTATGTGTTTTCAATAAATGCATTATGCACTCTTCAAAGTTATGAACCCATATGTTATTTAGAGTTGTGTTTTATTTTAAAATGTATTTTTTACTTGATTCCTGAATGCATATTAGTAGAGCTCTACATTTTTTTTATTCTTACTAGTTGAGTGTTCTCATTATTTATTTCTCGCTCACCGTATTGATTAATAATTGATGAACTAACTGAGATCTTTCTTCTTTTAGGATGGATTCACAACATGAACTTCGTAAGAGAATGACATGGATTGCAGGTATTGCCATAATACAGTTGAAGTATTACCGATTAAGCAGTGTTTGCATACCCCAAATGACCTCCAGCTTTGTTGGGGATAAATGGGTAGGAGAAATGCATTCTGGACATCCTATTAGGTTCAGTAACATATTTCGAATGACAGTACTGATCTTTATGGATCTCTTGCATGAGTTATCCCTCAATCACGAACTCCAAGGTTCTTGGAGAACGATGAGAAGGGGGGTATTGGCTATAACATTATATATTCTGTGACATAATGAATCAATTAAGGGTGCTACAGAGAGATTTCAACATTCATCTAAGACAATAAGCCATTATTTTTCTAAAGACATACAAATACTTGTTAGCTTAGCCGCTAAAATCATCAGACCACATGATCCATCATTTGCTAATACTCCAAGAAAATTCGCAGTCGATCCCCGTTACATGCCTTACTTTAAGGTAACCATTCTTTTATTTACTTTCATAATAGCATATAAATATTATCTAACATTGTAAAACAGAACTGCATATGTGCAATTGACGATACTCACGTTGATGCCCGAATACCCAGCTAGGACAATGTGGCTTACATTGGTCGAAGTGGTTCAACTACTCAAAATGTCATGACGGTGTGTGACTTCAACATGTGTTTCACATATGTTATGGCGGGCTAGGAAGGGAGTGCACATGATAGTCGAATTTTCGCCTATGCTACGAGGAATAGATCACAGGGTTTTCCTCATCCGCTTTCAGGTATTTTTTGATTTATAAAATTCAAAGTTATAGGTATTTATTGCAAACAACGATATCTTCCATAACAAGAAAATACTATCTGGTTGATGCTGGATACCCTATGTAGAAAGGGCTATCTGAAGTCATATCCAAACACTAGGCATCATATTCCTGATTTTAAGCGAGCAAGTGGGACTATTCATGGTATGAAAGAAATGTTTAACAAACGCCACTCTTCTTTACGTGTGGTAATTGAAAGAACTTTTGGGGTTTGGAAGAAGAAATGAGTCATCCTACGTGATATGTCGCCATATCCATTTCAGAAGCATGTGCATATTGTGGTGGCAACAATGACACTTCATAACTTCATCCGACGACACTCTTCATGTTCAGATACAGACTTTAGTATGACTGATAACGAATAACTGACTGTCTATGAAGAACCATCAGAAATCATGATCGGGCCTTCAGTTCCCGATGATGATAATGAATTTAATGATTTTGAAGTTCATGACGCGGAGGGTGTGACTGAGATGACTGCTCTGAGGGAGTCTATAACAGATACTATATATGACAACTAATCCAACAAGTCTTTCTTTTCTTCTTATATATGTAGATAAAATTTTTATGTGTATTTTATTTTATTTTTTTGGATAAGTTCTGACATTCATTTTTTTTTTCACAGTTATACAAACATGACTTCTAGGATATTTGTTACAAAGAGAGTTATTTTGAGTTATTGTAGACTACCAACTCCGTTGCTCATGTCGCGTGAGTCTTACAGCTTTGAGAGACAGTTCTACAGTTGTGTCAAGGGCGTTTCAACTCGTTGTAGTTTCTTCCGGCGGACTGATAGTCCCACATATCACATTGCCATCAGTCATGAGAATCCGATGTTTTTTCAGGTTGATAGTGCAGCTGAGGACAGACGTATCTAGAGTTTGAAATTAAATATTTTAATATTTCTCATTGTAGTTGTATTTGTCTTTCTCTTTTTTTATTTATTTCTTCTGATACTCACCAGAGTGTGAAAACTGTATGTCATCTTTTGAAACTGATTTGTGATGATAATATGCTTATGCATTATATGATTCTGTACTACCAATAAGTTATTCTAAATAAGCCATCCCAAACAGTTTTACCAGACATGGACAGAAATATCATTTACACAACCATAACACAAATAAGGTATTCTGAATAAGCTGTCCAAACAATAAGTTAGATTATTCTGATAATCTGCAACATATTATAAATAATCAACAATTGCCCCAAACAAACCCTTACTGTCTTGGCTCAGACAACTTCACTCGTTCATACATATAAGACTCAAGATCCTATATCACTAGAATTTCCTTCATGGTAGTCTTTCCTTACAAATCCTTACATTTAATTTTTAATATTAGTTTTTATAATATTTTAAGGTTATAAATAAAAATGTGTGTGTGTGTGTGAATGTGCAAAAAAAAATTTTTTTTTTCAAACGNTCCTTACATTTAATTTTTAATATTAGTTTTTATAATATTTTAAGGTTATAAATAAAAATGTGTGTGTGTGTGAATGCGCAAAAAAAAATTTTTTTTTCAAACATTTGACCCGAAGTTTCAACATGCTCGTTCGTCGGCGGATGAGATCGGTCGTTCAACGTACATTGTTGAGGGCGCGACAGCTGTCGGTATGGACGGTGGATATGAGTTCATGACTTTGCCGGCAAGAAAAAAGAGGAAGAAGGCGGGGCCCACTCACCAGTAGCCAGAAGTCGACGCACCGCCGTGTGGTAGAAATTTTTAGTGCCGGAATCAGATCTGAGATTTGCTCGCTCGGCTCCGAGAGATCTGATCGAGTTTCTCCGCCGCTGAGGGTTTCTTTGTTCGGCCGTGTGATTCATCTCCGACCAAAGATTCGTTCCTTTTTTTTGATGTCCATTGATTGATCGGCTGCTTTTCTGCGGAACTTGGAGGAGCTGGAGTGAGCCGGCCGCCGTTCGGGACTCGAAAAACTTTGGATTTATCAGCCCATCACAAGCAGTTGAATAGTAGTTTTAATCGATTTTGGTTGTTATTGGAACTTGGAATTGAGGAGTTTAAAAGAAATTTCGTATTTTAGGAATTGATTTGATAGGTTTGGATGTTGGAGTGGGCGGCGGAGTATATAATCGGAGGGATTCGATAGTTTTGGCTCCTTGGGCTTGAGATTGGAAGGGGATTTGCTTCATATCATCGAGGACCGGGGTGTGTGAGTCTGCTAGGATGGTAAGCGGGCCACTTTTTCTCTGCAGAAGACATTCATGGCCGGCGGAGGAGTATGTTAGCCGGTCTACGTTGCAGCAGGTGAGATTCTTTGATCACTCTGTTAATCTACTTGGCTTTATGGCGGTGAAGTGGCTGATCAGTTATTTTGTCTCTTAAAAAGGTAGAGGGGGGNCGGCGGAGGAGTATGTTAGCCGGTCTACGTTGCAGCAGGTGAGATTCTTTGATCACTCTGTTAATCTACTTGCCTTTATGGCGGTGAAGTGGCTGATCAGCGTTGTGCCTGTTATTTTGTCTCTTAAAAAGGTAGAGGGGGGTTTTACAGTTTTAACAATGGAGAANTGCAGCAGGTGAGATTCTTTGATCACTCTGTTAATCTACTTGGCTTTATGGCGGTGAAGTGGCAGATGAGCGTTGTGCCTGTTATTTTGTCACTTAAAAAGGTAGAGGGGGATTTTACAGTTTTAATAATGGAGAATTAGAGGCCACATGTGATTATTTTGCTCTTTCAGCATCCTCTTTTGATTAAAGTTCTTGTTTTTTTTCCTCGGATTGTTTAGTGTTGCTTCGCAGTGCTGCTTCTTATCCTTTATGAAAAGGGTTAGTTTTGTTCCCATATTCTAGAAGAGTTAAGTTCTCGCTATATATAACNAAGTTCTTGTTTTTTTTCCTCGGATTGTTTAGTGTTGCTTCGCAGAGCTGCTTCTTATCCTTTATGAAAAGGTTTAGTTTTGTTCCCATATTCTAGAAGAGTTAAGTTCTCGCTATATATAACTTTAGACGACCATGCTGTTATTGAACGGTAATTTGTAGTAATACTGGAATATTGGATCTTGGTTTGAGCTTTATCTTTTATGTTGAATCTGATCTCTATCTTTTCACACCTTTATTTTATTTTTGTATTTTTGTTTTTGCTGTGATTCATAGCTGGACTTTGATGGTGGTGCCCCGCCGCGATTGGCATGGAGGAGGCGGTTGAATAGTCATGCTAACAAACTAAAGGAATTTAGTGTGACCTTTATAGAAGCAATGAAGATGGTTCAAACCTTTCTTTCAAATTAAACTCATTTTCTAGTTTTTTTTTAATTGCATTTTGAACATATATTATTCTATTACTACAAACAGTATTTATTTATTTATTTTGGTTGGAATTCAGATGACACTTGGCCTTCGTCTTTGGTCATATGTCCGTGAAGAGGCTTCTCATGGAAGGGTAATGATTTAATTTATGCTGTTTTGGTTAGATTTTTAGTTGATAATATTGACATCCAATAGACCAATTTATGTTTCTTTTGGTCTCCATGGCCACTGATGTTTGTTTTTGAAACTATCTCAAATTTTAACTGCACTTGATGCTTGATGAAGTCTTAAAATTTTACAGAAAGCTCCGATAGATCCGTTCACGAGGGAAAGTTGCAAACCATCAGCTTCCCAAGGAGTTCCTCTTGGAGGGATGGGGTATGTAATTTGAGGCAGCTGCCTAAGATCAAGCAATTTAGTTCAACATGAACTTTTTTACCTTTATGCAGGAGTGGAAGCATATCACGGGGTTTTAGAGGGGAGTTTAAGCATTGGCAGATTCTTCCTGGTTTATGTGACATGTCACCGATCATGGCAAATCAGTTTTCTGTAATTCCTTAACCTTATATAGTTATAAAATACATTTTTTTCCCTATATTTGTACTGTATATTAACAAAATGCAGCCATTGTTTATTCTGTTGCACTCAAACTGTAAATTTGCATCCTTTGTTTTGTTCAATGGCAGATGAATTGGAAAATCTTATTTTCTCTATATTCTGAACAATGTTAAATTTTCTTTGTTATAAGGCAACTTTTCACCATTTTAGTTATCGGAGATTTTCATCATTAGTTTTTTCCAGGCATGCACCGAAAGCAATCTAGCAATGTTCCCTTTCGTTCCTTAATTCATAGGGGACTTCACTTTATTTCTCATAGTAAGCACATAGTCATAAAATATTATATTTGTTAAATGCACTGATAGTGATGCAGGGCTTTATAGTTGTTTTCATGTATTTAGGATTTACTTGATGGTGTTTTAATTTTCTTATATATTTTCTTGAACCCTTATCTTGATTGATATAAGACTTTTTTGATTTATTTTGTGTGATTTTTGTGTTTTAGGCGTTGTGTGATGTACTTATCTAATGATTTAAATGATTCATGTCATGATTTTTGTGACAAAAATTTTATGCTAGTTGTCCACTTTTCGCATCCGGCGCTTGGGACCTGACAATGACAATGTTGAATGTTGGCCTTTAAAGGAGAAGCATGAAAATGTTGTTGAGATGAGAATGCTTGTGAATGAGTGGCTTGACACTCAGAGAAAAAAATACAAAATGAATGTATCCATGAAAGGATTGGTGTAGCTCCAGTGGCAATTAAGTTTAGATATAGTCATCTTAGATGGTTTGGTCGCATTAAACATCGACTATCCGATGATTCGATTGGAAGAGTAGATGCTTTAGGTTCAACTTATGTTAAGAAAGGTAGATGAGGTAGATCTTGAAAGACTTGGGCTTGTTGAATAAAAAATGATTATAATTATTATAATTAAATGACAATATGACACTCAATAGGATATAGTGGAGAAGAAGGATTCGTTTAGCAAACCCACTCAATTGGACACAATGGAGAAAAAGGATTGGTGTAGCCTACCCTACTCAGTGGGATAAAGGATTGTTGTTGTTGTTAATGTAGACATTGTGTGATGTATTGTGCTATTTTATGATGAGCTGTATGAACTGGTGTGTTGAGCTATGTTAATCCTTCCATCGCTTAATCAAGCCTAAATTTGTCCTTTTTTTACTTTTTTTTTTACCACCCATTGACCACCATCACCAAAGTTGACCTCTGCATTTTCATTTTGACTTGTCAAGTCATTTTTGACTCTCACCATGGCACCCCTCTCTTCTCTATCCTTGTATTAAAAATGATGCCATTAAGAAGTTTTGTAAATACCTTGAAATAATGAAACCAAGCATTGGAGCCATCTTGAAAACCTTTGAAAACTCACATGAACTCTTCAGTAGCCCTCTCCATTTCTCCTCCTTGCCTTCCCCATGTTATTAACACCCCTATTCCTCTCTTTGGCTGTTGCATACCTTTTGATTGATTTTATAAACACTGTGGTCTTGTACTGCAGTTGTTGGCTATAAGATTAAGTGAAAGGTTGCCTCTTAAGTTTTATACCTGCCCAAAGTAAAAAAAATAATTGTGATTGATAAATCACATCCTTTAGAGAAGGATTTTTAAGGATGGATGGAGAGCCCAGTGATGATGGATTATTCACAATGGTTGATTTCAACTTATCTTCACTCCATCATTGGTTGCCATTACATATTTGATCATCTATAGCTTTCATATTTCCTTTGCTTTTGTTACATAGTATTGGATATTTAGGTTGGTCAACGTAATTAGCTTTATTATGCTTACATATTTATCATCATTCACATGGAAGTAATTTAGCAATTGTTCGTATAATCGTCATAGTTTCACCTTCTCATTTAGTTTATATTTATCTTAGAGAAGTTTATGATCTTCCTACATTTTTTCTGATCAGAGCAAGTCAGTTCCTTGAGAGTTTCTTGCTGCATGCTGATGATACTTTCTAAATTAGATTATGTTGGTAGATTCATTGCTTTATCTTATGATTCCATTAGCTAAGCCAAGTAAAAATACTTTTGATCAACGCTTCGTTAGGTTTATTAACTTACACAATTGTATTTTCATATTCATTGCATTTGCATATTATCCAAATATAAATGTCTGCATGTGTCAGTTTTTTGTATTTTCCATGGAAACACCTTTATTTTGGCTATATATGTTTCATTTTTGTGCCAATATCTTATTAAATTTTGATCAGTTTGAAGAGCTCCCTAAAATTCTTGTTGGATGCCTATCTACTTTTCTAGTGTTTTATTGTTGTTTTTCAGGATTTTTTGTATTGGAAAATAGCTTTTTACAATCAATTTTTCTAGTATGTGATAACTGTAAGAAAGTTGCTACCCGCCTTAAAAAAATGTTTATAATACTCACAATAGCTTTAAAAATATTGCTTTATCGGCAACAATTTTACAAACTGTCTTTATAATTGGACTATTTTTTTTGTCTTTGGTCTTGTGTGATATCTTGTATATTTATGATTGTTGTATGAACTTGAGTAATAAGCTAGCCTAACCCATACATTCTTTTGCCTGCCCATGCTAAACCAACCTATATTTACTCTTTTTAATCTCTCATTGATCAGTATCACCAAAGTTGACTTTTATGTTGTCTTTTTGATTTTCTAGCCATTTTCTGATTCACCACCTCATCATTCCTATCACCATGATTGCTCCCTCTCTCTCCTTGCTTCTGCATCAAAAGTGGCACCATTAAAAACTTTGAATATACTTTGAAAAAAACTTTTAAATAATGAATTCATGTATTGAAATCACCTTGAAATCCTTGGAAACCCACATGAACTCTTCAAATTCTCCCCTCCATTACTCCTCCCCATTTCAATACCATGAACACCCCTCACTATTCTTTCTTTGGCTAGGGCTATCAATAATTTGCCTTTCATGACAATCCGAGACGGACTTGAGTTGAAAAATCTGGGTTTTGATTGACCCGAGCAACTTCAGGGTCTGGCTTGGCTTTAAGAGTCTTGCACGATTAAATTTTCAAGTGGGTTATCGAGATGAACTGCAAACCCAAAATTGATCGACTAACCCGAGATTGATTTGAATTTGACTTGAAACCCCGTAATTGATGCGAATTTTTGACCTGAAATGCATGTACAAACGGGCCACTCATGTTCAAGTCAGTTGGATTGCAGGCGGTTTGGGTTTTGATTAAGGTGTTAGACCAGTTTAATGAATGGGTCCATATCTTAGAAAAGGGCTTTAAGACAGAAGGAGATCTTTTCAATGACAAATTTTCTTATGTGTTGGCTTGAATCACGGGTTGCCTTAAATTCATCCATGCTATATCATCTGTAGTTCTTACCCTCTTTGCTTCTTAAGCGTTGGATGTGTTGGGTGGTTAACATAACTGGAACTGAAATCATCTCTTAAGATTTTATTTCTGCTTCATAGTAGTTGTTTGTATATCATAATATGCTCTTAATTAATTTAATTAATTGTTTGTGCAATTAGTATACTTGCCTTTGCATTTATTTGCATTCGTTTACAATAGTTTAAACTCATCATGCATTAGTTTACACTTTCCTTAAATTGAGTAGTTTGCATTTATTAGTTTAATTTTCTTGTGATATTTGAGCTGCTAAATAAATGCCTACAAGTGAGNCATAATTGATTTAATTAATTGTTTGTGCAATTGGTATACTTGCCTTTGCATTTATTTTGCATTCGTTTACAATAGTTTAAACTCATCATGCATTAGCTTACACTTTCCTTACATTGAATATTTTGCATTTATTAGTTTAATTTTCTTGATATTTGAGCTGCTACATCTGCTAAATAAATGCCTACAAGTGAATTTTTCTCTTGCGAATTTTTATTTACATCCAATTTCCCTCTATTTTTATGCATATTCAATGTATGGCCTAGGTGATATCATCTAAAGAAAAGGAATATCTTTCAAAAGACAAATTCTTGAAAAGTAAATCATTAAAATAATCCTTGTACTTTTTAGATGTATCATTTTTAGTCTCATGTTATTTCAATNATAATTGATTTAATTAATTGTTTGTGCAATTGGTATACTTGCCTTTGCATTTATTTTGCATTCGTTTACAAGAGTTTAAACTCATCATGCATTAGTTTACACTTTCCTTACATTGAATATTTTGCATTTATTAGTTTAATTTTCTTGTGATATTTGAGCTGCTACATCTGCTAAATAAATGCCTACAAGTGAATTTTTCTCTTGCGAACTTTTATTTACATCCAATTTCCCTCTATTTTTATGCATATTCAATGTATGGCCTAGGTGATATTATCTAAAGAAAAGGAATATCTTTCAAAAGACAAATTCTTGAAAAGTAAATTATTAAAATAATCCTTGGACTTTTTAGATGTATCATTTTTAGTCCCATGTTATTTCAGTTCTCTTATTTAATCCTCTAATTCGCCAAATCTTAACCAATTTGTCTACTAATGATTTTGCCTTTTTTTGGGATAGAAAGCTTTTCATGAGAACATTTTGGATTTCTTAGAAATAATATTGATACTTAATTCTAGCTCAAACTAATGATATTACCCTAAACGTTCATAATCATCTCATGTAAAGCTCTTCACCAATACACGTTCAAATTAACTCAACTTTGATGAGTTGAGGGACTAAATTGAATATTCGAAAAAATTGGTACTAAAATAAACACGCTAAAAATTTTACGGGCCATTTTGGTCATTTATTATTTTCATAATGTTTGTTGGGATCTTTTCTAGAAACATAGTGTTGATATTTTACTTTCTGAAGCTTTATAAATACATGTTTTTTTTACATTTTCACTTTGTTTAACATTTAAATATAATAGTGCCTCATGCGTGCAATGTAATTATGATATGTATGAGTTTTCTGTGGCTAATGGTGCATGCTTGTTATAAGATGTAACTTCATTCTCTTTTCACTGTATGATGGAGATTATTGTATGATGCTCTTAGTTATTATCATGTTATTGTTCGCCAAAAATAAACGGGGAATATGCTTTATTTCTGGTTTTTGATTGACTTGTTCTATTGTTTTTCCTTCTTTCCACAGATTTTTATTTCTAGAGATGGAGGGAACAAAAAATTCTCATCCGTCTTAGCCCCCGGCCATCATGAAGGGATAAAGTAAGAGCAATTTTCACGAACATTTGTAATTCATTTGCTCATTTGTTCATGGTTCTTAAAGTTTTAAATGATTTTAGATAAATTGCATCTATAGTATTTCCGTTATTAGAGGAAGCATGTTTTTTCTGATACCATAATATACCCTTTGGATTCTAATGCATGCTCTGGATATGCCATGAAAGCAGAAGTTTGTTTTTAGCTAACCCATTTTTGAGTTTTTTTCGGGGTTTGTAATATTTTTTTGGGAAATATACGTACATACCACACAATTTTTTTGTATCTACATATCTAACACCTAAAATTTGATATTTATATTTATAGCACTTTGGTATTAAAGTTTATGCATGCCCTGGATATGACATGAGAGCAGAAGTTTGTTTTTAGTTGCCCATTTTAAAGTTTTTTCGGGGTTTGTAATATTTTTCTGGGTAAATATACATACATACCGCACAGTTTTTATATATATACATATCTAACACCAAAAATTTGATATTTATACTTATAGCATATTTGTATTAAAGTTTAAGCATGAAATGTGTATTTCACTCTTAAAAAGTTACAAATGGTGGTATTTTGATGTAATGTCAAATATTTAAATGACATGTATGTACATATGAAAGTTTTGGCGTTAGATATGTAAATATATAAGATTTGTGTGGTATGTAAATAAATTCCCCAATTTTGTTTAACATGTATAGTGTAACTGTAACCAACTGTAGCTTTTGACAGGATTTAATGGTGCCGGAGGAAGTTATGGAAAATGTTTGTGGTTGCAATTCGCAAAGCGTCAATATTTTATCTGCCCTTTTTTATATTTTGAAAGCAGAAAGCATATTTGATACACTAATTGATATGTTATCTAAGCAAATTTATGTTCTCATCCTCAAATCCTTTTTTATATACTAAACCTATTAATTGATACACTATCTAAGCAAATTTATGCTCTCATGCACTCTTCATGTGGAACTCTTTCAATATCTTACTGTGAAATAGTTGAATTAGACTCTTTTTTTTCTTTGTTTTTATTTTTTATCATGCTTTTAGTCATTTTGAATTACATTCCATTCATTTTTTTTATTTACTGTAGGAAAGTTGGGGATCAAGGAATTTCATCATGGGATTGGGACCTTAGTGGTCAGCATTCTACATATCATGCTTTGTTTCCTAGGGCATGGACCGTTTATGATGGTAGGTTGAGTTTCACTTTTGAAATTTGTGTAAGGTGGAAGTTTGCTTATGTAATTTTCATTTTAATTTTACACAGGTGAACCAGATCCAGACCTCAAAATTTCATGCCGCCAAATATCGCCATTCATACCTCACGATTATAGGGAAAGTAGTCTTCCTGCATGTGTATTTGTATATACTGTGAGTCCATGCAGCATATTCTCATATACTATCTTTACCATAGATCTTTCCTTGCCACTTTCTTTTAAATTGTTATTTTCCATAATCTGGAGTATTAGACAAAACTTAATGCATTTATATTTATTTTCAGATTCTTATTTATGAAATTTCTTGTATTTGAACTTATGGACTATACTCTACTTTATACCTGATGTTTTATGTAAAAAAATAAACTTTTTTACGAAATAGCTGATGTTGATTTATGAAAAGTGTAATTTGAAATTTAGCTTCTAATATTAGTATTTGAATACTGTATCGGCAAGTTGTTTGAACTCAAAAGGAGAAACTGTCTTAATCCTAGAGAAAATAAACTGAAGAACATGACCATATTGTGTTGATGGAGCCTGTGGATACGAGAAATGAAACATAAAATGTATTCGTTGGTCGTTACTGTGAGCCTAGAAATTTGATTAAATGGCCGGAACATTAGGACATTGTAGGGCGTTAATTAGCTGCTTGTGCTTGTGATTGATGCATAGATTAAATGATTTGAAAAATTGAATATGCAAAATAAAATAAGAAGGGACAAATTAATGTTCTGCATAATTGCACGTGATACGTTAGATGAAAGGAAAATGAAGCATTTTCTTTTTCTCGATAAGTACAATTATATTTGTAAGTGTTAAAGAATTCTGCAATTTTCTTATTTATTTCAGGGTAGTGTTTGAATAAAGAATATTTCTCGAGTTCTCTACACCATTAGATA
Organism: Phalaenopsis hybrid cultivar; assembly: GCA_002079205.1. Classification (NCBI taxonomy): domain Eukaryota; kingdom Viridiplantae; phylum Streptophyta; class Magnoliopsida; order Asparagales; family Orchidaceae; genus Phalaenopsis; species Phalaenopsis hybrid cultivar. The sequence goes on along the minus strand of JXCR01136209.1, from coordinate 67,465 downwards.
AATTATTTATTTAATTTATGAACTTCGTTAGTGGCGCTCCCTGCCTGCACTGTTTTAATGAATTGTGGACAGGGAACTCACCTCTTTTGTTCCAGTTGTTAATGTTTCAATCAGTACATTAAGAGCCCCTCCTTGGAATCATTTAGTTGGCATGATTTCAATTTTTAATCCTGAGATGGATTCTATTATGGATTCAAATTGGATGGCCTCGTAATTTTGAATTATTTTTTGTTAAAATGATGAACATGTATCTTTTGTTCATTATAGGCGATGTAGTGGAGAAAACAACCCCTCACTTGAAGTGCCTGAAATGACAATTTAATACAAGTTATTTTGATAACTTGCCTAGAATGAACATATGTTCATCCTCTAAAATTTCTTCTGTAGGTCAAATGTAAAGCATAATAGAGGTGGATACAACTCTGTTGGTTAAATCTATCGCAAACATCTATTATGGTACTCTTTCCACTAGGGTAGATGAGTGATAAATCCAATAACTTGAACTTTCTGAACTAATCATATAGATAATTTTTAACTCATAGGGATCTACATATTAACACAAATCAATTGATTAGAAATAATAGCAAAATATTCCATTAATTTTGTTACGCTCGTAACAAACATAAGAGGACCGGTCCATCTTGGATTGGTCGAACACTAGCCAACTGGCCTGCTCTTTCGAGAATGGAGTTAGAGGGAAAGTTTGTAAGGAAATTTTTCAAATGTTGTGCGGGATTCTATTAAGGGGAATAACGTAGGGTATGATTTCGAGATTTAGTGCCAAGATTGAAGAACAAGACAATTGACAACCTTATCGGCACCATTGATCCTACATTGGGAAGCCTTGAGACAGAAGAGCGAAATGAATGAGGAGCTGAGGAAGATAACATCCGAGTTATTATAGGATCTGAACGGGCACCTAGGATATGCATTGAGGGGACAACAATTGCTCCACCTGGGGCAATTCGTGCTACCCAAGTTGTCGGAGTATATTCCCAAAATATTACAAGTGTTTCATGAAAATACGATCGTGGGACACTCATGGGTGCAGAAGACCTAAAGTCTTCCGACAACAAACCTATATTTGGTCGGGATGCACAGAGACATGGAGGATATGATAGCGAAATGTGATGTGTGCCAGCGATACAAGTACTTGACCATGACACTAGGAAGGTTACTGCAACCATTAGCATTACTGAGGAAGGTTTGGGAGGAAGTGACGATAGATTTTATCGAGTGGTTGTCTCAATTATAAGGGTTCGCTGTGATCATGGTGGTCATGGATCACCTGAATATGCATATTTCATTCCCTTACGAAATCCCTACATTGCGGTCTAAGCCGTAGCAGTGTTTATCTCGGAAGTGGTCCTTTTGCTCGGGGTGCCAGAATCGATTGTATTGAATAGGGACAAGGTGTTCCTCAACCACTTCTGGAAGGAGTTATTCAGGTTGCAAGGGAAACCCTTAAAAGAAGCACCACATATCATCCACAGACTGATGGACAGACGAAGGTGGCGTTGAGACATAAATGCGCTGTTTTATATCCAACACAACGAAGCTATGGGCTAAGTAAATTGCATGGGTGTGGCGTCGAGTCATAACTGCGTTGTTTTATATCCGATACAACGAAGCTATGGGCTAAGTAAGTTACATGGGCCGAATATTGGTATAATATTTCGTACCACACCACAACACAGACAACGCTGGTATCCAACAAGATATTATATTTGCGAGATTCCCATTTGATACATTATGAGCATAGTACCACACTGATATCCAACATCGATCAGCGCTTGGAGGATAGAGATATGATATTAGCAGAGCTCAATGAACATTTATTGAGAGCTCAACAAATCATGAAAAGGAAGGTGGACGAACACAGGAGAGAGGTACAATTTGAATTAGGAGATTTGTCTACTTGAAATTGAGATTCTACCGACAGAAGACTTTTGTCAAGGGGAGAAGCGAGAAACTGTCACCACGAGACTTTGGGCCCTATGATGTGCTGACATGCATCGGGGCAGTAGCCTACCGTTTGAAGTTACTACCATCGTCCGCACTACACCTGGTCTTCCATATATCATAGCTGCGATTAGAGATCACACACCATCGTTTACAATGTCGTCGACACTGATGGAGGACTTAGAAGTGATTTTGGAGTTGCTAGAGATTGAAGGAATGCGCCTGAGAGTAGGGGGAGCAAATGAGGTATTAGTTAAGTAGAAATGACTGTCAGACTATGAAGTAACATGGAAGCCTTATGAGGTGATTCACAAGCAGTTTCCATCCTTTCAACTTGAAGACAATGTATGTATTTGGGAGGGGAGTATTTTTATGCTCGTAATAGGCGTAAGAGGATTGGTCCCTTCTGGACCGGTCGAACACCACCCAACTGACTCACTCTTTCAACAGACGGGCTGGTCCTCGTCGAGTGAAGAGGCCGGGTGGCCTATTACCGCAACATAAGAGAGGGGGAGTAAGTGTGGTCCACTAGGGCCCTTATCACATACTCAAGGAGGAGAAATTGAGGGAGTTTGGAGGGAAATTTTGTAAGGAAAGATTTCAAATATTGTGGGGAGATTCTATTAAGGGGAATATCCTAGGGTTGTTTTCTTTATGCATATTTTTGTTTGGCTGTTGTTTTTTTTTATCCTAGCGACGTCTAGGGTTGGGAGAGACGATCTACCTCTCGAAAAGTAGATCAACCTCGTATCTTGCTTATTTTCTTTTGATTGTGTAAGAGCAGCCTTTGTTTTGTTTCTTTGACCTATCTATTGCTATTTCATTGTGTTTTGTTTGCTGATTTTTGTATCGAGACGTACCAAATTTCTAATAGACATCAATGTTCATTTGCATCAAACTTTCATTACATGCATATCTTCAAGTGCTATAATTTTATATAAAAAAATTATGCTTCAAAATATTAGTTAGTCGATTCAAACCTTGATCCTCGCTTAGGCACAATTTTGTATTTTCTTTTATCTAAAATAGTAGATAGAGTAATATCTGATGAACTTAAAACTCAGCTTGATAAATAATTATATAATATGATTCAAATATTCTATAAATTGAACTAATATGATGTGCTAATCATGGTCTTTATATGAGAATTAAAATAAAATATAAACTAGTCTATTGCTTTGCTTGTAATCATTATAAAGTGCGCTTTTCTAAATAATAAGTTACATAATAGTATGTAAGATAATTGTATTGAATAAAATTAAAAGTGATGTTTAAATTTCAATCATAATATGCACTTATGCTAGTCAAACTTACAGGTGCCAATATAAGAGAATTTATTTCGTATGATATTCAATTATTTTTTGACGTGAGTTATCTTTTTTTATTCTTATAATATGTCATGTATGTCTAGGTTAATTGATCATGATAATATAGTGAACTTGTATCAAATCAAAACTACATATCATAAAGTTCAAAGTTCAATCCAAGGGCTATATATTAAAAACCTTTTTGTCTCTGTAAGGGATCACCATTATCACCTATCCATACATGTCATTATTAACATATTAACTTGAGTACCTGTTTGCTTTCGTAATGAGTCACGTTTGTCACCATCTTTGTACATGTTATCTTATGCATGCTATTGCGAACCTCTCCACTTAATATGACTTCTCTTAAGCTCATTGATTTTTTATCAAACATTTAAATATATCTATATAATTTATTTTTTAAGCAGACTAATTATTTTTTTGCATCAATAATTATTTTATGTGCATGCTATTCTACTTTGGAAATTCAATATTTTAATAAAATGCTACCATAAGTTTACTACAAACTTCTGAAGTTTATAATTTAAAATGATGTGAAATTATTTAATCACAAATTGCAGGACATAAATGTGCATTTTATATTATGAAAAAGTTTCTACATGCAGCCTTACAAATTAGTTTAACTTATAAATTATATACAAGAGACTAAGCAATTTTTGTTATCCAACTAGCTACTAACTATGGGACTAAAAGAGAAAAAATTTAGATTTCTCAATTTACAAGTTTTCCTTAATTACAACTCAAATTTGAATCAGAATACTCTCAAAATAAAGCTTTGCCTCAAAATACACTCTAATACAAGTCTTAAAGCCTATCAACTTTAATCTATAGTTGTCGAATAGGAGACATTACCAAAAACTTCTTTGATTTAATCTTTATTATCATAATATCTACATGCCGCTTAACCCTTTCTCTCTCTTGTTAAATGGTTGTCAATGCATTAAAAATTCTTTATTTCTAACTTGAGATTCTTGAAATGTTTTCTATCACAATCAATGGCTTGCATTTTCCCTTTTTTTAGGAATCAGAACATGTTCTAACTTTGTGCATACGAACACCATTTCTTAATTGATTTACTAATGTTCGTTTCTGCTTTTGTAGCTGGTAAATACTGGGAGGGAAAGGGCGAAGGTCAGCCTGCTCATGACTTGGACGGTAGGTGAAGAAATAGCATCATATGCTATATTTAATAAGATATTCAGCATCCGAACTTTATATATCGAGATATTGACCTTTTCAATACACATTCACCTACCAAATCATAAATTTTTTCATGTTTAACTGGTTTAGCCTTATCTTATTTTATATTTTATTTAATAAGATTTTCAGTATACGTACTTACATTATCTAGATGTTGACCTCCTAGTATGGCACACATTGATCTACCAATGCTTCCATATTTTCATGCTTAGTTTAGTATTATCATAGAATATCATAAAACTTCCAAGTGTCATCATTTGAAATTTTGTTTTTAGATCAATTTAATTTGATAGATAAAATACAAATTCAACGGTACAAACTTTTTAAGTAGTTAGAAATCTGAGCAGTTAGTTGTGCATATGTTGGAATAGAGATTAAGGAAAACAAAATAATCGATGTAATTGTTATTCAAAATTTAAAGAAGTATTAAAAATCAATATAAACATCAAAACATGATTTGTTTTAAAATATTATATAGCTTTCAAAGTTGGAATGTTTATGATTATGTCAATATTTAAAAGTGCACAATTAGGTATTGAGGTGTTTTTTTGTTTGTGAGGCGAGGCCCAAGTCTTAATGTGTTTTGAGGCGTAAGCCTCAAATTTAAAAAAGTTACGTAAACTAATAAATATTATATAAACTATAAAGTGTGAAATAATGATATATTACTATTCTAGTTTATTAACATATTAAAAATTAATATAACAATATTCTAACTAAATAAAAAGTAATTAATTGTGTAAAATTAGAAGCAACACCTTAATATCGTAACATTAAATTATTAAATAAGATGTTTGTTACAAATATTAAATAATTAAAGTTAAGATATTAAAATAAAATAATAAAACATCAAAACATAACAATTAAAATAAGTTTAATGTTAATCTTTCATTTTCACTCTTACTGCCTCCACTTAAACAGGAATATAACAGTTCATCGATATTTGAATTTTTAATTTTGAAATCCCTATTACTCTCATCACCCAATTGATTTTCATTAGAATTATCGGCATATTGTATTATTTATCTTGCGCATTATCTTTATTTGTATCCATATTCTCCTATTCCTTATTATCTTTAATCGCAACTATTTTCTATTTTTAATGAATAGTTATTATTAAAAATATTAATTAAAATAGTAACTATTTTGATAATTAGAATTTTAATTACATAAATTTTATGGATACATTTTTCTTTTATTTATTGCTATTTAGAGTGTGATGTGTGAATGTTAATAGACGATATTTTTTATTATTTTTATTTTTGCGAAAAAAAAATATAGATAGCCTCAAATTTGAGGCATTTTTTCAAGCGAGATGTGGCTTGAGGCGGGCCTCAGCCTAGTTGAGGCATATGACTCACATTGAAACACTGAGATATAAGCTTTATTGCGATTTTTTTTTGGGTAAAAAGAGGTCTGTCTCATATTACACAATTTTAAACAAGTGATTAAGTCAAGTGTCTGCAAAGCTTTGTTAAAAATTGCTTTGGTTCTATGTGAGAGCTGGCTAATTTGGAAGCAAAATCGCGCTTCCAAAATTGCTACACAGAACGTATGTTCTTTATTTAGGCATAGTTTAAGCTTCAATAATCATTGTAATGCTAATAGTTTCAATATTTATTAGCATAATCTCAGAACAAGTAAATAGAAATCTGATAGGAACTAGAGGAGTTTTTTTTTCCAAAATTAGGGCTATCAACTATTTTATTTTAAAAATACCAAACAATACAACTCAAATACATATATGATAAACACCTATAATTTGAGAGATAGAAGATATTTCTCAAACCTTAATTTTAAAACTTAAGAGAACAATCTCATAAATATTTATTAGCATAATCTCAGAACAAGTAAATAGAAATTTGATAGGAACTAGAGGAGTTTTTTTTCCAAATTAGGGCAATCAACTATTTTATTTCAAAAACACCAAACAATACAACTCAAATGCATAGATGATAAACACCTACAATTTGAGAGAGAGAAGATATTTCTCAAATCTTAATTTTAAAACTCAAGACAACAATCTCATAACTTTCTTAATCCTAAGCATGATAAACCCTATTTATACCAAATAATTATAACTAATAAATGACTAAATTGCCCTCAGATGTTAGTCTAACATTACTCTCCTCCTAAAAAGACACCTTGTCATTAAGGTGGAAAAGAAAAGAAATTTGCTGCTGGATTAAGTCATGTGACTCTCACTCATAAACTGACTTGAGTCTAGCTCTTCTCATCAACATTTGATTGAAATAAGTGATGATTCATTGACACTGCATGAGATCACTTCTAATTCATAGCTTGAAACATCCATCTTTACAATGAAAAGTTGGTTGAAATCTGGTAACGCTAGCATTGATACACTCGCAGGACCTTTAACTTTTCAAAAGTCTGGGCCGTCTCTTTCTCTTACTGGAATTTATCCTTTTTCAGTTTCTCCGTCAACAGCCACACAATTGAATTACAACCCTTAACGAACTTCCATTAGTATCCTATAAGTTCCAGAAATCTTCTCAACCCTTAGCTGTTCTTAAGTATTGGCTACTCCAACATAATCGCCATCTTCGATGAAACAGCTGGTATCAAGATTTTTGCACAAACTAGTACGAAAGCACTATCATTTTATCTCTCTTGAAATTCTATGTTCAAGAATTTCCAATTCATCTTAGTTTCCCCTAAGGATTGTAATTATATCATACTTAATGTCATGAGTGCTCCCTAAATTCAAGGAAAAAAAAAGTCCTCCATCACTTGAATACTTTGCAGTGCTAAAATCAGTCATTTACAAACTCCCATACTCTTCTCTACCTGTCCCTTTCTCATTATAACTCTAAAACTTCCCGTGTCAACCATCTCAAGCTCTAATTGCTTCACCACTTAAGTAGAGATAAAGTCCGCACTATCTACCAATAAAACTACGTCCCTCTCTTCAATTTGTCCCCAATGTTTCATAGTGTGTTTCGGTGTTAACCCCCCCGCCCCGCGCTAAGTTAAATGTAACTTCTGCCACATCCAAGTGAGAGTGTTCCTCCTCTATCGCAACCTACTCTATTTCTGCATCCCCTATTTTTCTGTCACACACTGTGAGAACCTGTAATATCTGATCCTTATAACGATATCTTGCGACAAACTTCTCATCACACCGAAAACATAACCCATTGGCTCACTTCTTCTGAATCTGTGCTTCTGTAAGACGTTTGAGTGCCGCCCCGGTCATGACCCATTATTTCTTGTATCGTTTAGCCTCCTATGCACTTAGGCTGTTTGAGGTTTTGCCATTGTCGTGGTTGTAGCAGTTAGATATGATGCTCCCTTTGTGTTGCTCCTATTAGCCCATTACATTGCATTTTTATCAACTAGCTATGCTAATTTTATGGTTATCTCATTCTCGCTATCTCAACAGATGAAGTGCTTCTCAAATCTCTGGCTTCAACCTTTTCATGAATTTTTCTTCCAATACTTCTTCCGATATTCCTCTCAAAGGGCAGATAACATCTCATATTTCCCTGTATAATTCATGACGGTTAATTCCTGATTAATGCAAAAAACTGCTCATGTAAATCTTCTTCTTGTGTGGTTTTGAAACTCTTCAATAATCAGTCCTTGAATTCTTTTCATTTTCTGATTATCTGACGTTGTTTTCTTCTTTGATATCATGCTAGAGCCTTTCTTTCTAAACACAGGGTCGCCGCCATCAATTATTCTTCTTTTGTTTGCTCGTTAACAAGGAAGTGTCTTTCCATGTGATAAACCCAACCATAGGCATCATCTCCTTCAAAGATTGACATCTTCGGCTTCTTTTTGCGTGGTCTCCTCCCCAATTTTATTGACTGAAGTTTATTCCACCCATAAAGTGGGGGTTGGGTTCCCTTCCTCAACCCATATTGAATTGCCTTATTACATAAGTTTCACTGCTCCATAATCAACTCGCTCGTTCCCTTGCTCTCTTGAAAGGCCTTTGGCTCGGAAGGCTGCCACAACATAAGGCTTTGACGCAGTTGGTTGCAGCCCTCTACTTGTATCCCATTCACCGTGGTTCCCTATTCCAGGCTAAAATCTTTTGAATTGTTATTCTCTCACTTCGAATCGCACGTCGTCCCATTCCGCTTACTGCCTCTCTTTCCAACTATCTGTATGTCGTGCTATTCTTTCTAAGTGCTCCTACTTGAGTCCGCTCCCTGTTTCTTCACGCAATCCCGTGAATCGAGATTTATGTAAGATAGTGACACTGTCCTAATGTCACGTGAAATCTTCTGTTTATTGTCGCTTGCGTCGGCGTCAGCTCAAGATGCCGTTGCTCGATTCCCATGCGGGCGATGACAGGTTTGCGTGGAACTCTATGATCTTTTTTATCATTCCTTTTAGGGCTCTGAATCTTCCCTCCATAGATAAGAAACTCTCATTCATTTGAGATCTGACTTAAATCTCATCATTTGCTAATTTTCCTCTAAAACATCTGCTTCTTTGGATGCCGTTACTCCCAGAATGATTTTCAACACAAAAGTGGCTTCCTTAGTAGTTAGAATTGTGACTGTATCGCAACTAGAGCACGCCCGATCCCGACATTGCTTTCCGATACTTGTTGATATTCGATCGTGAGCGCAACACCTATATGCCATGATCCCTTCGGTCTTCCCAACTAGCTCCAGTCGCGACTGCATCGCGAGATTCACCTGTACGCCGTGATGCTTCGTAGCTGACTACAATCGTGATTGTATCACGTTTGTTGGTTTTCTAAATAGTGAATGTATTACGACAAAGGCCATGAATAATGACTATATTGTAAGGTCCACGATCCCATCGCTGCTGGCTAGCTCGAATCACGACAGTATAACGAGGTTCAATGACGAAACACGACTGTTCTCCCCGTTTTAGTGAAAGAAAGATTCCTAGCTCAACAACTGATGCTTTGATATCAATTTGATAAGAACTAAAAGAGTTTTTTAACAGAAATTAAGCTAATCAAATATTTATTTCAACAACACCAAACAACTCAATTCAATTACATTAATGTTAAGCACCTACATTTTGTGAGGTAGGTGATCTCTCCCAAACCTTAACAACCATAATTCGATGGTGGGCGATCTCTCCCAAACCTAAATTTTAAGATGCAAGATAACAATCTCATAGCATCCCTACTCCTAAGCATGATAAGTCATATTTATACCAAACAATTGTAACTATTAGAAGAATAAATTACTCTTAGGCGTCAGTCTAACAAAATCCTTGGTAATATGTGAACATGTTCTTTAGGGATAGTTCGTAGGTGAAATTTCTAACCCTAATAGTAATAGTGCTTTTAATTGTTAGGAAGAGAAAAAATACAATTAGTTGAAATTAGCGAATTAAATATCTTTGGCAAATTTTGAGAGCTCTGAAGTGTAATGTTTTGATATTTAAAGTGAAGCTGGAAGGTTTAACCTTCAAACTTTAAACTTATCTATCAAACGTGTATCTTTAAGCCAATAGGATGAAGCATTTTGCAACTAATTTTCCTTTAAGCTAGCTTTTGGAAGCTTTTCTTATGAATTAAGATAAGTTTCCATGAAATTAGAACTGTTAAATCTTTTTGAATTTATTAAATAAATCTCTCTCTATTCATCTTAAAGAGAGTGAAATGTAAGGCATGAAAGGCTTCTTTGTATGTCGTATTGATATTTTAGCCTTCTCCAATTTTTGGGATCACTCTTAAAATGAGGATGAGTATCTTTTCACTTTACAATGTTTTTCAAACAGATTTCCCAGTATAACTAATCGCGGCTTACCTATTAAACATGTAAATATAAGACTTTGGTGCTAAAGAAATTATATTTAAATTACCCATAATTATTTTTTTTAGAAAACTGATTGTCTAATGTCATTGGTACAGAATTCTATTGGGGGTGTTTCTCACCAGACTGGGGGCCATGTCAATGAACCATTCTTGTTAGTATTCTTTACACATATTATTACTGAATGAAATGCGCTACAAAATCTCTCTCTCTTTTTTTTTTAATAAATCTGAACACATTTTCTGTTTTTATTGCAGAGGAGATGATGGAGTATCCGGTGTGCTCCTACATCACAAGCAAGTTGTCAACCCTTGATTGCTCTTTTATGACGGTTGGTTAGCAGATTTCTCTTAGGTCATGGAATGTCAAGGGTGTCGACCTCACTTCATTATGTCCATGCCAAACTTTTCCTTAGAATATATTGCAAACTGCTTCTTATGCTGGATATTTGTTCTTGCCAAAAGCTTTTTCTTCTCAAAGTTAGATGTAATTGTAATTTTTTTTTTTGGGAAATTACATTACCACATAATTTCTATGTATTTGCAACTAGCACCTAAACTTTCATATTTACATGCATAACACTTTGGTGTGATAAACCTATGCATGAAAAGGTGTATTCCACCTTTAAAAAGTTGGTGATAGTTGAATTTATGATGTGATAGTAAGATTTGTGTGGTATGCATGTAAATAGGAAAGTTTGGGTGTTAGTTATGTAAATACATATGAATTGTGTGGTATGTGTGTAACTGCGTTTTGTTTTTAGCATTCCTTGTACTGATCTGTTATTTGCTAATGCGTTTGATATTATTGCCAATATATGCAAATTTATTTCTAAGTTTTTGAAATCCTTGTTCTTCAGGACTGCTAAAGATAACCCTCCTGTAACTTTTGCAATAGCTGCTTGCGAAACTCAAAATGTAAATGTGACTGTTCTACCAAATTTTGGGCTTTCTGGTGAGAACAGTGTTACAGCTAGGGACATGTGGGCTGCCATGGTGCAGGTATAGTTTTCTAAGGTTATTGCTTTGATCACTGGTAATGAAATATTCATCAATTTAAAAACCATTTTCCTCTTATGATGTAATTTTGAAGTTTATTTCTCTTACTGTTATTGCTGTTGACGTGTGGATTATGTTATCTTGTTGGTTTTTTAAGGATGGGCATTTTGAGCGGCAAAACTTTGATTCTGGTCCGAGCATGCCATCTTCTCCTGGTGATACGCTATGTGCAGCAGTTTCAGCTTCTACATGGGTTGAGCCTCATGGGAAATGCACTGTTGCATTTGCTTTGTCATGGTCATCACCTAAAGTAAAATTTCAGAAGGGATGCACATATCATAGGTAATATTTTTTTTTTTTGCATTTTGTTAATCTTAAACCTTTTAAGTACCCAACATCGTTTATTAGTTTTAGATTTTAAGATTAAGAGTTGTAAAATAAAAAATACTAGGACTTATCATCGTAGAATTAGATGGAGAAACTTAAAAAACACAAATAATATTATTTTTATGAGTAAAATTTAAGATTTCAAAATTTGAGATATTCATGAAGAAGCAAATGCTATGTGGGATAAAATAACAAATATTATTAAACAAATAGCAAAAGATGTGATTGGAGAATCAAAAGAAAAAATTTTTATAAATAAAAATAGTTGGTGGTGGAATAATAGTGTGCAAGAAAAGATAAAATATAAGAAGTTATGTTATATAAATTGGTTTAAATGTAAAAGCTTAAAGAACTGAGAAAAATATCAAACGGCCCACAGGGAGTCTAAAAGAACAATCTGTGACGCTAAAAATTCTGCTTTTAATGATCTTTATAATAGATTAGATACTAAGGAGGGTGAAAAATATATGTATAAACTAGCCAAACAAAGAGAAAAGAAAAGTAAAGATTTAACTCAAGTAAAGTGTATTAAAGATGAAAATCAAAAAGTACTTTTCTTAGAAAAAGATATTCAACATAGGTGGGTGAGTTACTTTGATAAACTTTTTAATGAAGTTTCTGAAAATACGATCGACCTTAGTGATTTTAATATCGTGAATAATAATAAAACGTTTCATTTTTACCGTCGCATTAGCAAAAAAGAAGTTGAGGAGGCTTTAAAGAAAACCAAGGGTGGAAAGTCTGTAGGACCTGATGATATCCCAATTGAAGTGTGGAAATATTTGGGAGATTTGGGAGTTTCTTGGCTTACTAAACTCTTTAATATTATTTTAAAAACTAAAAAGATGCCTGAGGAGTGGAGGAAGAGTATTTTGGTTCCCATTTTTAAGAATAAAGGGGATGCACAAGAGTGTGCAAATTATAGAGGAATTAAGTTGATGTGTCATACTTTAAAATTATGGGAGAGGGTAATTGAACATAGGTTAAGACACAACACAAAAATTTCTCATAGTCAATTTTGGATTTATGTCGGGGGTCTACTATGGAAGCTATACATTTATTGAGAGGTTTGATGGAGAAATTCAGAGATAATAAGGAGAATATACATTTGATTTTTACTGATTTAGAAAAAGCTTACGATAAGGTTCCAAGAGATATCCTTTGGAGAGTTCTCGAGAAGAAAGGTGTTGATATGACTTATATTCAAGTCATTAAAGATATGTATATTAGAGCTTTTACTTGTGTTCAAACTGAAGGAGGATTGACAAAATATTTTTCTATTTCTGTTG
>JXCR01136209.1:36443-53930 GCA_002079205.1 Phalaenopsis hybrid cultivar | reverse complement strand
ACCGCTTAAACTGAAAATAAAATTTTATAAGACGGTGGTGAGACCTGCAATGCTCTATGGCGTTGAATGTTGGCCTTTAAAAGAGAAGCATAATAATAAGTTAAGTGTTGCCGAGATGAGAATGATTTGGTGGATGAGTGACTTTACACTTAGAGACAAAATGTGAAATAAATATATTCGTGATAGGGTTGGTGTAGCTCCTGTGATGGACAAAATTAGAGAAAGTCGTCTTAGATGGTTTGGTCACATTAAACATCGACCATCTGATGATCCGATTAAGAGTAGATGTTTTAGATTTGACTTGTGTTAATAAAGACAGAGGTAGACCTAGGAAGACTTGGGCTTATTGTATTAAAAATGATCTTAATTTACTAGATCTTAATCCTTTTGTAGCGCTATTTTGGATATTGATTTTTTTTTGTTGATAATTCAATGCGATAAGTGAGTATTTTTATAGAAGGGAAGTTATAACTGGTATTGGTTTATGGAGTAGTGATGAATGATGCTTTTACATCGTATAGATGGCATTATGCAATGGCCTTCAGTCTCTATAATTGAATAAAATGCCAATATAGTCCCTTGACTATTCATATGTGGTCATTTTAGTCCCCGAGTTCTTGTAAGTGTTAAATTTATCCCTGGATTCTTTTAGTGGGAGCTAAAATAATTCTCACGGGGTACCATTTCAGCATATTTTAAAAAAATCTGGGTAGTGAATTGCACCGACTAAGATGACCCCCTACAAAGATTTAGGCTACTATTTTGGCACTTTTCCCCTTTTTTATGATAATGTCAATTAGTTTAAACTTAAAGAGTGAAACTAGTATTGATATACTAACAACAGAAAAAATTGTTCTAAAAAATCTTAGTTCATATGATTTGGCTTTAGAACATTACAACATTTTTACAAATCAATCCCTGAATATCCTCTAATTACAATAAGTCTTTAAATCATGTACAAATCTCAGTAATCTCCCTCAAGATAGGCAAAAGGTATCTATTAAGCCCATCTTATCACATAACCTAGACAAATTTAATGAGCTAAGTAATTTGATGAGGCAGTCAACCACTTGCTCTCTAGTAGGCAGTGGCTACATGACTTAGCTCCAGTAGTTTGTTATTCAAATTTTCCTTATGAAGAACCTATCAATCTCCATGCAATGCTGATTGTTGACTTCTTGTTGCACCACAACTTCATTTGAGCTCTACCAACAAAGCTCTCAACAATATCATCTAGGCAACTCCTAAGGCTATGGCCCTGTACTCTGTCTCTATTGTTGACCTTGCTACAACTGACTGTTTCTTGCTCTTCCAAGAAACCAAGTTGCCCCCTACAAACATGCAGTATTCTGATGTGGATCAATACAACTCGCCCAGTCAGAGTCACAATAGCCCTCAATACGTATATGCCCATTCTTTCTGAATATTAACCTCTTCCTTGGTGCACTCTTCAGAAACTCAGAATCTGATACTCTGCATCCATGTCTTTTGTGGATCATGCATGAAGCGACTCACCACTCTCACTGTAGATGAGTTGTCGGAACGATTGCGACTCAGATAAGTCAGACGACCCACAAATCTCTGGCATCTCTAGCGATTAACTGGCTCTCCTTCCTCTGCACTCAGCTTTTTCTTTTGATCAATTGGAGACACTAGAGGCTTGCATCCCAACATACATGCTTCCGTGAGGAGATCCAATACATACTTCCTCTGAGTCTAGACGATTCCCTCTAGCCCACGGGCCACCTCAATCCTAAGGAAGTATCTAAGTTATAGGTTTTTCGCCTCAAATTCTTTCCAATCTTACCTTTTGATCAGCAAACTCTTTTCATTATTAGTAATAATCATGTCATTATCATACACAACAAACATAGTGGTGTGACTTTCATGTTTGTCGAAAGATATCCCATACCCAACATAATTTTTCTAAACTTGTCAAAATAGCTCGAGGAGACAAGCTATAAATTGACTTTTTGAGTCTACATGTCTTACGCACTGTCTGGCCTATATCGAATCTTGGTGGCAGCTTCATATACACCTCATCCAGTAACTCGCCATGAAGAGACTCATTCTTAACATCATGTTGGCGTAACATTCACTCACCATTCATTGCCAGAGAAACTAGTACACTGTGCTCATTTTCGCGACTGGTGCAAATATTTCTTTATAGTCAATATCATATGTCTAACTATACTATTTTGCCACAAACGTGCTTTGTAACGCCTCACCTTCCACTCTAGATTTTGTTTCGCAGTGAAGATCCATTTGCACTCAACTGCTTTTATCTCCCATGTTCGGTTTTTATTGAGAGCGCCAAGCTCTTCATGCATTATAGCTTTCCACTTGGGATCCTCCTTAGCTATTTGCCAGCACTTGGGTATAAAGATAGTGTCTAAATATGAATGAATGCTCTATACACAAGTGATATGTTAGAGTATAAAACAAACCGAGCAATGCCATGTTTCTGCCCAAAACGATCAGGAGGTTGAGTCTGAGGTGGATGAAGTAGGTAGGGTTGGGGTAGACCAGAACAAGGGATTAGCTGACTCGAGTGGCACTGCATACAAAGTTCTCTCATTATATTTCATTCTTCTTGTATACACCCTTAGCTCCCCTCCATCTCAATGTCACCACTTATGGATTCAATCTCCCCATTTTCAATCTCATTTTTCATCTCTTTAACAGATTCATCCCATTTGCAGGAGGAGACATCGCTCCCACATGCACCAATCTCGCACCATTACCAACCCTCTCTTGTTTCATACTTCCAATATTTGGTAAGTCATCAAAGGGTGAGGTCACTTTGAAGGTGTAATACGATTCAAGTTCTCTAATGGACACATCCATACTCACAAACAATCTCTTCTCTATCGGGCTCTAACAATTTTTGGGTAGCAAAATAACCCACGAAATATATATTTCACTGCTGTGGGATCCAGCTTCCCTACTGATAGTCTGTTGTCCTTCACAAAACATACGCAACGGATTACCTTCAATGGGAGGATCCCACTATTATCTCCTTTTAATATTGGAAAAAGAGACTTTTAATTCAACACCTCGAGAGCATTTTGTTGATCAGTTGAGCAGTTGTCAAAACTGTTTGCCCCCACAAGTTTTTTTGGGACATTTATCACAATTATCATGTTTTGGGCTACCTCTAGAAGGTGTCTATTCTTCTTCTTTGCTACTCTATTTTTTCCGTTGTGTATGAACATGTAGTTTGATGCTGCATCTCTTGGGTGGATTAATATTCCCCAAACTCTTTATTGGTATACTCCGTCCCATCAACAAATCTCAATATCTTCACTACCGCACCATATTGAGTCTAGATTGCTCTGTGAAAATCTTTAAAGCAAGCAAATGCATCACCCCCTTACTTTTCATTAGATACAATCAAGTGACACGAGTAAAACAATCAATAAAAATCACAAAATATAGATAATCATTCATCAAATTTATAGAACAAGGTATCAGAATGTATCAAATAAAAAACACAAGAGCTCTTTTCCCAGAACTGATATGAGAGCTCTTAGTAAAATGCTTACCAAACTCACAAATATCACATACAAGTTTTGGTTTATTTTCCTTTTCATACAAAAACATATACGAACGCCTCAATAAACTATAACAATAATGTCCCATATGTTTGTGATGTAGCAACAACACATTCTTCACACTCCTCCCAGATTCTCCTAATGTAGCATTCTCTTATGTGGATTTCAAGACTGAGTACATCTTCTCTCTATCCCTACTATGCCACGTTTCAGTATCAAATGTCTGATCCGTATATTTCTCTTGAAAGATTACCTGTGGAATATCAAATGAAACAACACATTTTAGTTTGAGAGTAAATACACTAATGGATAAAAGGTTCACTGGAAAGGAATGAACATACAAAATATTGTACAAAGTCATAGATATAGTACATCTCAGTATAGTCTTACCAACTATAGGTTGTAGTACCCGCAATGTATAGTCGTTCGCAAGACCACACCGAGCATACCTCCCTGTGTCGCGATTCTACGTTGTCTCACCCGCGATATAGTGGCTTCCAGAGCCCATTAAGATGGCAACGATTGGACTGCTGTATACGAAGACCACCTAAGTTGCTTTTGCATCCTTGCATTTGAAGCCGAAGCCTCTGTTAGCTCTAATCGCGACTGCTTCATGATCCCGACTTGTTGCAACTCTAATTGCGACTGCTTCGTGAGGATGACACTAATCCCGCTCGTCGCGGCTGCTTCATGATCCCGACTCATCACGGTAGCTTTGCGAGGAATACGCCGAAGGAAGAGAAAAATGGGATTTTCGGGTTTCTTTACGTCGATCCCGTCTCGTCTCGCCATATCGAGCACCGGGCGATAGGATTAGAGCTTTGATACCAAATAGAAAAGTTGCTCTAAAAAATCTTAGTTCATTTCATTAATGACTTGGCTTACATAGAGCCTTAGAATATTTTTACAAATAAATCTCTACACTTATTCTATTTATAAGTCGGACCTTAAATTCGGTACAAATCTCAACATTAACCACTTGCTTGCTGCTTTTAGGTTGTTGTTTGGTATTTAGGTGTGCTTACTCCGTATTTTATTTGTATGTTAGGCAATACACAAGATTTTATGGAACTTCTCCGAGTTCTGCAGTTGATTTGGTGCATGACGCATTAAAGAGTAAGTGTTACTTAAATGCTGTACCTTATTGTCAATTTAAATGCATGTAATCTTATTTAGTTGCTTTATATTTCTCTTCTTAGCATTCTTCTAGAACTTGTATATTGCAGACAGGGTTCCTAAAATGTGATTATTTTATCTATGCAAAATTATGTGTCAGAATATAAGTGGTGGGAGGAAGAAATTGAAAAATGGCAAAATCCTATTCTGAAGGATGCCAAGCTTCCGGAATGGTAATTACCTCATTTTTCAGAATTTAATTCCTTCAATATTATAGATTTTGATGGTTGAAGCATATTTCTTTGTGCATATAGCTTTTAGAATCTTATTATTTTTTCCGGATTTGGTTGCTAATTTAAAATTCATGAAAGAGAGTTTTCTTGAAAACTTGATAGTGAGATATATTGTGGTTTTCTTTCTTGGCCGTGTAAAGATTCTATCCATCGATTTTATTTGTATGCCAAATATAACGTTCCTAACAATTGTAGGTACAAATTCACCCTTTTCAATGAACTTTACTTTTTGGTTGCTGGAGGAACAGTATGGACAGGTATCCATCTGTGCATATACTTATTGCTATTTTTGTTCAGCTCATATAAGATGACTTCACTAAATCCTTGTTTATTCTTATACCTAGGCAACTTAAGCATTTTATTTTACCCATAGGCAAAAGTTTATAATTGCACAATTGGGCATTTAGATGTTTTTCTTTGGTCATATCACATATGAGACGTAAGCCTCAAAATAAAAATATTAAATAAATTAAAGATATAAAAAATAAAATATTTAAGAATAATAGTGTTTAAGTCATAACATAACATCATAAAAAGTTATATCAACTTACTTCAAACCTTTCCTTTTTTTATTCATTTTCGAACTCATATCATCTTTCTCATTTCTAATCAATAAAATCAAATAAAAATATTGTTTAAAATAATGAATATAGTATCTTTAGTTTGTCTTACTCGAAGAGTTCTTGATTGTTTCAGAAAGCTATACTTGGTGATCAAACTTCCCTTTAATGAATCAGCAATTATTCCATTCATATGATGGTACAATTCTAATTTAATCACTGCATTGGTGAACTTATACTTATTATACTGATGTTTAGGCTATAGATAATGTCTTGCTGTATGCAAATATCGATGCACTTGAGGCTCCCATTTTTTATTTATAATCTCCCAAATTTTTTCGGAGCTTTCCTCATCTCCAGCTAAGACTTTTTCTATTAATTCGTTTGGCTTATCCAATAAATTAAAAATAAACGTATTGCCGGCTTTTTCTCCACATGAACCGTTATGAAGACATGAACCAAGGGCTTTATAGCTGTAAGTGCATAACACACTAGGCAAAAAATTTCATTTAAAATAATCTTTCTTACTTTTGTTCCTTTATATTTCTTTTGCTCATGCACAGCTTAACCTCTAATTCAAAGGGAACCTTGCTTCTAAAGTTTGCCTTGCTCCTTGGATACTTTGCAATTGCTTCATGGAAAGTATAGTGGATGTTGGTCTAATAAGTTCTTTATAGAACTTTGTCACCATGGCCAAAAACCATTTATGATTGTAAATAAAAAGGTCACTTGGGCCATCTGGGCTTTTGAGGTTTTTTTTTTTCTTTTTAGCCCAACACGTAAAAAAAAAATTAAAAAATAAAATAAAATAAAATAAATAAAAAAACAGAAAGTAAAGCAGTATGCCTCTTTAAAAATGCTTCAAGGTGAACCTTAAGGTTTGTCTCATTGGTTTGTGACTTTTTTATCATGTTAGCCTATAGCCTTAAGGCGTATTAAATTTGTTTCCCTCATAGGTATGCTTCAATGAGGTTGCGTGTCTCATTGGTTTGTTAATTTTTTATCATGTGAATTTTATAGTATTAAATCTGTCTCCCTCGGAGGTATATGCCTTAAGATGCATTGGTCGGTTGATCTCTTTGTTATTACTTTTTGCACGTAACATATTTGCTCCTAGTTGATGTTAAGCAGAGAAGTATGGTCTTGAGGATCTGGTTTGAGTTTTTCTAGGATATCGGTGATCCATATAATCTTTTTAACATGATGACAAGAGTCACAATAAAAGAATTGATTGAGTTTTTTTGGTGTGGTAAACTCATTTTATTTATTTATTTTTGTTTTATACTCATTGTTCATTACAATAACTGCAGTTTGCTTCTGTACTTGTAGTAGCCATAGTGCGTGCAATTGCTATAGTGTTTTGGTTTGCTATTGTGTCCATTGTTGCAGCTGTGGCACCTGCACTGCGACATCAGTGTAGTGCACGGGCAAAGAGAGAGAGAGAGAATATTGTGGGTGGGTTGAGTTTACTCTCTATGGCAAAAAATAGCACAATTAAAGGAACAAACTTATTCTTAAATCCACAATTTAGGAACAAAACTATCCTTTCTAAATTTGTTCCACAAAAGAAGAAAAATTCAGATTGAACTTCAAAATACAATCCAAATATTTTGCCTCTTGTTCTAATTATCCATCATCTTTAACGACTTTTTTATTGTGGACTTCTCCATATTCATAATAAAATTATAAAAGTATCTATATTTAACTATGTGGTGCCTATTGTAAGCAAAACCTCTTCTTTCATCCATTTACTATATTGGGAATTTCTTTAAAAAGCACTTATAAAGTAATAGGATGAGTTATAAACATATAACTCAATTGGTATATCATAGTTCTAAACCACATTAACTTGAAAAAAAAGAGATAATATGCATGCTAGTCATCATATTTAAATTGTAAGTAACTGATAAAACTTGGTTTGCATTTCAATAACAATTATTTGTTAGTTATCTACAATTAAGGAGTCATATCATTCTATTTGGCATTAAGAGGTAATACTTATATTGAACTTTTCATAACTTATATTTTATATTAATCTATACATCTAAACATCGCCATCTATAAACTTCACTCTCTTATGGATGATACATCCCCCATTGGCACAATAGGGTGTAGCTCATGTCTTTTATTTTTTGATGCGGAAATGTACCTTCTCATTTGTCAATACATATCTCCAAAGGCATGGCTTGACATAAGTTGTACTTCTTTATTTTTCTAAGATGAAAGGTAAAAGTCATCGAGACATGGATACTTTAGTGTCCCTAATTTTTATCATAAGGGGTGATTCCATTGTTCAAAATGGATGTATTATATCTCATTTTCCTTTTATTTTCCTCTACAAATAATCTAATTTTAAAGATCATTGTGGTATTCAATATAAGCAATTGAGACATAATATGAAATTATTCTTCATTCTAATTAATTTGAAAGATCATTTTTATGCAAGATAAATTATCATGGTTTGATAGCAAGACACCATCTCATGTATTTAAATTAACAAAACATGTAAAACTATCAATTAAATGCAACTGATTTAGATGAAAGAGACACACTTATTTAATCTAGAAATGTAATCCCCCACCTTATTATGTTCAAGTATTACTCATCAAACATGCTACGACATAAACATCAATTTCTATAAACCAACCACAATATCCAAATGTCAGACACATTTGAAATAAAATTAGCCGAATTTCCTAATAATTTTCACACATTTTAACATTCCTGATATTATAATAATATCTTCATTGTCGTTAATTTCAGACAAATCGGTAAATCATCAGACATCTTTCCTCTTTGGTGATACAACAACAACAACAACAACAACAAACCTTTATCCTACTAAGTAGGGTTGGCTACATGAATCCTTTTTCTCCATTGCGTTCTATTGAGTGTAATATTTTCATTTAATTCTAATAAATTAAGATCATTTTTTTGTACAATATGCCCAAGCCTTCGTAGGTCTACCTTTGCCTTTCTTAACATAAGTCGAATCTAAAACGGCTACTCTCCTAATCGGATCATCAAAGGGTGGACGTTTAATGTGACCAAACCATCTAAGAGGACTCTCTAATTTTGTCAACCGCTGGAGCTATGCCAACCCTATCACGGATATATTCATTTCACATGTTGTCTCTAAGTGAAAAGCCACTCATCCACCTAATCATTTTCATCTCGGCAACACTTAAATTAGTTTTGAGTATTTTCTAAGGAAGTTAATATCTTGAGTTAGCTTGAGCTTAATGATTTTTTATAAAATAATGATAAGCAAATAATTATCATGCATGAAATGTAGGCTTTTTTGATATAGTTATCGAGTAAAGTGTCAAAATAGTCCTCTGGCTGTTTACATGAAGCCATTTTAATCCATAGTCTTATTAAAGGATCAAATTAGTCATTAGAATCTTTAAATTAGTGCTGAAATAGTCCTTTTAATGATAAATATTAATATAAAATATGACTTTTTCATATTTTATAGAACTTTCTCACCATGACCAAAATACATTTATGATTGTAAATAAAAAAGTCACTTGGGCCATCTGGGCTGTTGAGTTTTTTTTTTCTTTTTAGCCCAACACGTCAAAAAAATAAAAAATAAAATAAAATAAATAAATAAATGAAGTAAAGTCGTATACTTCTTTAAAAATGCTTCAAGGTGAACCTTAAGCTTTGTCTCATTGGTTTGTGACTTTCTTATCATGTGAGCCTATAGCCTTAAGGTGTATTAAATTTGTCTCCCTCAGAGGTATGCCTCAAGGAGGTTGAGTGTCTCATTGGTTTGTGAATTTTTTATCATGTGAGTTTTATAGCATTAAATCTGTCTCTCTCGGACGTATATGCCTTAAGATGCATAACCTGCTGCATAATTTTAAGCATGACCCATTATATCCATTTGTGGAATATGTTTATGCCATTTTTAAGAAAAAATACCTTACTTTTCTGCTTAACATCAACTAGGAGCAAATATGTAAAATGCAAAAAGTAATAACAAAGATATCAACCGACCAGTAAAGTGACCCGTAATTGGATGTGCGAAAGACTTTAGGATCTGGTTTGAGTTATTCTAGGATAACGGTGATCCATAGTCTTTAACATGATGGAGTCACGATAAAAGAATTGATTGAGTTTTTTTGGTGTAGTAAACTCATTTAAAGAGATAGCATGATAACATGATTTTTAACATGATAACATGATGACAAGAGACACAATTTCTATGAACCAATATCCAAATATCAAACTCATCGAAAATAAAATTAGCTAGATTCCCTAATAACTCCACACATTTTAACATTCCTCATATTATTTTATCTTCATTATCGTTAATTTCAAACCTATAGATAAGTCATCATTTATGACTATCAGACTCCTTTCCTTTTTGGTGATACAACAACAACAACAACAACAACAAAATTTGATCTCACTAAATGGGGTCAGCTACATGAATCCTTTTTCTCCATTGCGTCCTATTGAGTGTCATATTTTCATTTAATTCTAATAAATTAAAATCAATTTTTATACAATATGCCAATGTCTTTCTAGGTCTACCTCTGCCTTTCTTAACATAGGTTGAATCTAAAACATCTATTCTCCTAATTGGATAATCAGGTGGTCGAAGTTTAATGTGCTCAAACCATCTAAGACGACTCTCTCTAAGTTTGTCTGTCATTGGAGCTACACCAAACCTATCATGGATATATTTATTTCACATTTTGTCTCAAGTGTAAAGCCACTCATCCACCAATCATTCTCATATCGACAACACTTAACTTAGTTTTAAAGTATTTTCTAAGGAAGTTAATATCTTGAATTAGCTTGAACTTAATGATTTCTTATAAAATAATGATAAGTGAATAATTATCATCTATGAAATGTAGGCTTTTTTAAAATAGCTATGAAGTAAAGTGTCAAAATAGTCCCTTGACTGTTTACATGGAACCATGTTAATCCGTAGTCTTATAAAAGGTTCAAATTACTAGAATATTTAAATTAGTGTTGAAATAGCCCTTCATAGAGATTATTTTGGCCCATTTTCAAAGAGTCTAGGGACTAAAATGACCTCATGCACAAAGGCGGGGAACTATTTTGATACTTTTCTCTATGGTTATCTACAATATATAAATGATTCTTTTCTTATGAAAAAACCTACATAAAATACATAACCCATTCATTTAGAGATTTTCAATATCATAAAGCTTAATATAATTAATAAACCCTTACTGATCATGTACTTATTTACTTATAACTTAAATCTCTTATAGAACATCTTTATTAATTAACAGTACATATTGTTCCTCTCCCATACATACAAGTTTATTATATAATACTATTACAGTCTCATAGAAACAAAGGCCAATCCTAACCTTAGATCCTTCTATGTTACCATGTGTTGATCTAAATGAGGGAAAACTCGAGCTAATTTCATCTCATACCATTGCATTCCAATTGAATTCACCCAATGGTTCTAAATCCTCTCCCTTTTTAAATAATTCTTATAAAATTTTGTTTATTTACATAAATAAAATTATTAACCTACTTAGTTTTGAGCAGTTATCTATTTTAAACAAATTCAATCTTGAGGTCATAATTAAATCTTAAATTATTTACATGCATCCACTCAAATCTTTATCATCACATAAAAAATACCACTATCACGAACTTTTCAAAATTGAAATACACTTTTACATGCATACATATCTAATATCAAATTACCTTATAAATTTAAATAATGAACTTGAAGTGTTATATATGTAGATGCATAAGAATTGTGTGACATGTATGTAAATTTCTCTTTCAATTAATTTTTTATTTCACTTCACAGGCATGAATGTTTTTAACAACAATGTATAATTTGGACATTTTTTTCATGAACCTTTTATGATGAATTTATTCCTTAAAAATACCCACTGTTGCAGATGGCGGCGCTCCAGTTTTTGATGAAAAAGCAAGCATTGGTAAAAATAACAAATCCGTTAAAAATGCGAACAAGGAGTCGAAATCTGTTTCCAAAAAACTGAGCAAGGCAGGCACCACCTCTGAACGAACAACTAATGAAGACACAGAGCAAAGAAATGATGATGAGATAGTATTTAGTAATCCTATTGTAGGACAAGAATTGGCCGATAGTGATTTGGAAACCAGAATCAATGAATTCATGCATCCTCCCAACTCACAGAACGATCCTGATAATGTGGGCAGATTTCTATACTTGGAAGGAATTGAGTACATCATGTGGTGCACATACGATGTTCATTTTTACGCTTCTTTTGCACTTCTAGATCTCTTCCCAAAAATCGAGTTAAGCATCCAGCGAGATTTTGCCCGAGCAGTGCTCTACGAAGACCGACGAAAAGTCAAGTTCTTGGCCGACGGCAACTGGGGAATCCGCAAAGTCAAAGGTGCCGTCGCTCATGATCTCGGAACCCATGATCCCTGGCTCGAAATGAATGCCTATAACATACATGACACTAGTAAATGGAAGGATCTCAATCCCAAGTTTGTGCTCCAGGTTTACAGAGATTTTGCTGCCACTGGCGATATGGATTTTGGACGAGAGGTCTGGCCAGCAGTGTGCGCTGCCATGGACTATATGAATCAATTTGATCGGGACGGCGATGGTCTTATTGAGAATGATGGTTTCCCCGATCAGACTTACGATGCTTGGACGGTTCACGGGATCAGTGCATACTGTGGTTGTCTCTGGCTTGCCTCCCTCCAAGCGGCCGCAGCAATGGCGCATCGTCTCGGAGATCACGCTTACGCTGAGAAATGCACGATAAAGTTTTTGACGGCGAAGTACGCGTTCGAATCGAAGCTGTGGAACGGTTCTTATTTTAATTATGACAGTGGAAACAGCAGCAACAGTAAGTCGATACAGGCGGATCAATTAGCAGGGCAATGGTATGCGGCGTCGTCTGGATTGCCATCCCTTTTCGAGGAGAACAAAATACGAAGCGCACTGCAGAAAATATTTGATTTTAATGTGATGAAGGTGAGGGGAGGGAGAATCGGGGCGGTGAATGGGATGCATCCTAATGGGAAGGTGGATGAATCGTGCATGCAGTCGCGCGAAATCTGGACTGGTGTGACCTATGGCTTGGCTGCCACCATGATTCTTGCTGGGATGGAGGAGCAAGCTTTTACTACTGCTGAAGGCATTTTTACTGCTGGTGGTCTGAGGAGGGACACGGGTTAGTTTTGTTTTCTTTTTTTTTCCTTCCATTTCTCATTTTAGCGATGTCTCTGTATCACTCATTCTCTCTTTTTTATCTGTCTTCCTGTGTTCTAATCTAACACCATGTCATACTTTAAAGCCCTTATAAGATTGATTTACATACATACCGCAAAAAGCTCATTTGTTTTTACATGTAACGCCCAATCTTTATTTATTTACATATCTCTTACCTAAACATTCATATTTACACACATAGCATTCGTATCTTTAATATCATATCAGAAATAGTACTATTGCCACTTTCCCCTTTTGTGCATAGGTTTAAAGCACCAAAGTGTTATATATGTAAATATGAAAGTTTTAGGTGTGAAATATGTAAATACTTGGAAAGTATGTGCTACTTATAAATTTATTTATCTAACATCCTATTTTCTAAATCACATAAGAGATACTATAAATATATCTTCTTTTGCATATGATTGGATGCTACTTAGACATTATGTTGTTAAATAAGTAAATAATTTTGTTAAACTTAAGATTATTAATACATAAAAGGAGGATTTACAAAAATACCACTCAATTCTTACGTATTTACATATCCAACACCTAAATTTCAATTCTTACACACACGCCTTCTTAACCATGCACGAAAAGCCGTATTTCACTTCTTAAAAGTTAAGATAGCGATATTTTTGGCATGATATGCAAGATTTGTGCTGTATCAATGCAGTAAACACACAGGAATTGCATGGCATGTCTGCAAAAAAATATTTTTCAACATAACAGTTAATTTTTTAAAATTATTTGATGTAAAAAATGTAAAATCTGTGACAATCTCCAGTATAAAAATGCGGCCTTTGTTTGTGGTGGCTCAGGTACTGGTTTCAGACACCGGAGGGATGGACGATTGATGGGCACTACAGGTCCCTGGTCTACATGCGGCCGCTTGCCATCTGGGCGATGCAGTGGGCATTATCTCCCCCGAAGGCCATTGTGGATGCCCCCAAAGTCAATATTATGGAGAGGATTTACGTTTCCCCCCTCACCCTCAGAGCCATACATGAGAATGGCGTGCGGAAGATTCCACCCAAAGGCAGCTGCTTTCGCAATTCTGTTTTTCATTGTGATTGCTAGCTGATTATGCCAAGATGAGAGAGAGAGAGAGAGAGAGAGAGAGAGAGAGAGAGAGAGAGTTTATTCATTGCCTCCTAAGTCCTAATCCATCAAGGATAGAGCTGAGGACATGATTTATATGTATTGTAAGTAAGAGTTTCTTTGTTTTATAAGGTCTTTTTTACTGAAACTGTCTTCATTGGTGCTGCAAGTTTACATGCATGCCACTCAATTCCTATGTAATTACTTATCTAGCACAATGTATCTTGGAAGATTTGCATACATAGTACTTATCAGTTCCTATGGAATGAGAGTTTTCGGTGGTTAATATGTAATAAGTAAAGTTTAGGTGGATAGATGTGTAAATACGAAGGAATTGGGCATTATGTATGTAACTGCTGCTTTTGTTTTTTACATTTCTAAACGGCAGGAATACCATCATTTTTAGAGTTTGAAGAGTGAAATACATTTTTGCATACATAAGAAAGGTGGCACTCATGTAATAATTGAAATTTGGATGTCAAGTGTGTAAATACATATATATACCTTTCATTTCTAACATACTAAATTTGTTTTCAAATTAAAATATGAAAAATTAAAATTAAAATAAAATAATATTATCACAGAAGATTTCTATGCTTTTATATGTATGGTACATATTTATCTCAAATTTTAATAAGAAAGTGGATATTAAGAGTTTGTTTGAGAAAAAAGATTTCTGTCTATTTTGTTTTTCAGTCTGTTATCACAGTTCTGTTTGAGGAATTGATTTCTTTTAGTTTTTTTAGAAATTGTTTGTGATAAAAATTATTTTTTACAACCAAAGCTATTCAACGATGAAGACCGTAAGAAAGTTACAATCTAATTTTTTGAAAATCAAATAAATTTGTAAGTCATCATAATTTTTTTAATAACACTCTTCTACAGATGCTTCACAGCTGTTTCTTTAAGCAGTTGTTTCTTTAAACAGCTGCAATTGTCCCAAACAAACCCTAAGTATATCTCACATGAATGTTAATAGTTTGGAAGTATGAAGAGAAAAAAAAACAAATTAAGTTTCTTTTTCTTATATATAAATAAATGATATATAAAGATCTGTCTGGGGTAGTTGTAGCTTTTCAAAAAGATATTTGTAAGCTGTAGTAGAATATTTTTTTAAAAAATTACACCGAGAATTATAAAATTACAGATTTTCGAGAAAATAAGATATCAATTTTCTTACGATTACCTCATGTTAATATGTTTAGATTGAAAAAGATAATTTCTTACCGCATAAGTTTCTAAAAAGCAGCAAGAAAATAGTTTGCCAAAACTATGAAGTTTTAAAATGTAAAGCAGAGAAAATGCAGTCCCAAACATGACCTAATTGAAATCACAACCAAAATTTAATTTAAAATAAATATATATAAAAAAAAACATTGACCAACAAGAACTGAGTTATAGAACCTTGAATTGAATTAAAACTAATGCTAAAGCCTTGGTTTTGTGCTGAAACTGAATCCCATAACCAACACAACCATGAAAACAATCAGCACTGAAATTTTAGTGAACAGACTAACACTAAGAAAATGCCTTTAAATCCTGCATTAAATAAGAAAAAAGCCATACCACCGAAACCATGGTTCAGGAAGACTTATGGTTTTATTTTTGGAAAATTTACATGTCTACGATGCAATTCTTTTATGCTTATAAATTAAAATTGTCAGCATGAATCTCAAAGTATTCGAACGACCAGACAATCAAGATGTCCTTACCGCCATACTGCCGACCGCGTGGTCAGTAATCGACCGACACCATGGCGAGAGATTTGAACGACATACCACGTCGGTAGTCCCTACCAACCGGGGCGTAGGCAGAAATCTTTGATTGCGGCTAATCGGTCAGCCCACCTTTATCACGGCGGAAGAGGTAGACATTCGACCAGGCTCCTTGGTCGATTGACACGTACTTCAAAGAGACACAAGCGGCACTCAGCAACAGTCGGTCGAATTTAAGCAAGCGAGCCAGTCAATTACCGTCATGTTAAAATTTAAATTATAATGCAAATATGGTATGAAATCCAAACGATTAAAAAGAGTACCCATTGTATTAAAAATAATTTTCATAACCGTTCCCTTCTTTCTATAAATGTACAAAATACACTCCTATAAATATGAAGAAAAAAATATGAATAAAGGGACTTTTACCGATTTTCTCTGCAGAAAATTCTTGACTTGCTATACTATCTTTCTCTCTTCCTTCCTTTACTCAGTTCTAAACTCTTGGGGCGTGTTCAAAACGAACAATTTATGATTGAACAATATCTAACACAAAAAGTTTGATAGTTACACTCATCAAAAAAGGTGTAATTCACTTTTAAAAACATGATGATGATATTTTGATCTCATGTTAAACTATTTGAGTGATATGCATGTAAATATGAAGTATGTTTAGAAGTTAGATTATGAAAATACTTAATGAAGTGTGTGTTATTTATGAAAGCTCACCCTTTTCTTAATGTTTCGTTTCAACTATATGGTGACCATGGCATATTAGCTAACATCGCGGTGCAATTAAAACTTCTATTTAGCTGCATAACATAATACACGCACAAAAGTAAAGATTTATGATGACAAATCTTACCAAATTAGTGGTAACATTGTAATTAAGACGTCATTTTATTTGCTGCCATTACCTATCCATGTCTTTCCATGTGAGGAGGCTTGGAGTGTTTTCATGGCGAGGAGGGTGGAGCTGCACTGATGCATTGAATGAGATAGTACAAACAATTAATTAATCTTTTCCGGAGATTTATTACTCTTTGCCTTCTTCAACAATGCAGTACAGGCTCTGCAATTGGATCCGTATATGGGGGGGCATTGTGCCTCCTTTCACGCTTTTGTAGAGCGCGGAGGAAATCATTTCATTTTGTTCTCGCACTCGCTGGTCGATAGTGATCGGCGGCGATCGACGGTGGTGAAAAATTTCAATTTCTTCTCAAAGCTTCAAACTCTTCTTGAAACCTCAAACTTTCCTCCCTTCATGAGAGGGTTGAGACTCTATTTGCAGAAAGTCTCGGCTGCAACTAATGGCGGGCATTGTGACTCTATTAGATGATTTTTGATGGGCATTTGATGGCTTTAACTATTTCAGAATTGAGCGATCTAAGGCTCGTTTATTTTTTCTTGTCGGAGCGCTTAATTCAACTATGAACTCACCAGATTCGGCATCCTCGACCTTTCAAAGATGCCCTGAAAGCTTTCATAATTGGTTTAATGATTTGATATGAGCTTGATTTGACTCGGATTAGACAAAATTTAGTACTATTGAACTCGTCTGTCGGTCAATTCGATTGTAAGTTTGTTGAAATCAGGTGCTCGTTGACTTTTAAAGTTTGAATGTTTATTACTTGAAGGGTTAACTCGAGATTCGTGTTATATCTCGAGATTCACGCATACGATGAAAATTTGTTGTTGACTTATCATATGTAAATGATCCTTTTTATCTTGTTAATAGAATTTTTTAAGAAAAATTGATATACATACTATCCAATTCCTATGCATTTATATATCTAGCATCTAAATTCCAAATTTACCTCCCAAATCATTCATATCTAAAAAAACATCATTATTTTGACTTTTAAAAGTAAAATACACTTCTTTATGCATAAGTAGGGTGATATATATATATATATATATATA
>JXCR01136209.1:6050-36263 GCA_002079205.1 Phalaenopsis hybrid cultivar | reverse complement strand
ATATATATATATATATATATATGGGATAAGGATGTAAATTTCTCTATTAAATAAGAGACATGGAAGTAGGGTTGTAAACGAACCGAACACAGAAACGAACAAAGCTTGTGTTCGTGTTCGGTTTGTTTGAAATTTATTTTGTTTGAAATAAGTTCGTGTTCGAAATCGTTCGTGAAGTCACTGTTCATGTTCGTTTCTTAACGAACGAGCCGAACACGAGCTGTTCGCGAACGAGGAGCCAGTTTGACATCCCTAATATTAATATATATAAGTAATATATTATATTAATTATATAAATTATATTATATAAATATGTAATATTTATATTAGTATGTTACTAACGTAGTATATTAATATATTATTATTATTAATTTATTATATATTATAATTTATAAAATTTAATCTTTTTTAAATATCATAATTTTTTTATATATAATTATTTTAAATCATTTTATATTTCGAACAATAACTATTCGACCACGAACGAACGAATCACTATTCGTGTTTGGTTCGTTTAACTAACCGAACGAAAAAAATTTGTTCACGTTCTTCTCGTTTACTTATCGAACAAATCGAACACGAACTCATTGATGAATCGAACAAGAACTGTTCAAAAACATCGAAGGTCACTAAATAATAATATAAAATACATATTTTTAATTCACGGACTCATAGACCAAAAGAACAGAAGTACGCACTTTATTAATGCCCCNATATATATATATATATATATATATATAGGATAAGGATTTAAATTTCACTATTAAATAAGAGACATGGAAGTAGGGATGTAAACGAACCGAACACGAAGGAACAGAGCTTAGGTTCGTGTTCGGTTCGTTTGAAACTTATTTTGTTTGAAATAAGCTCGTGTTCGAACTCGTTCGTGAAGTCATTGTTCATATTCGTTTCTTAACAAACGAGTCGAACACGAGCTGTTCGCGAACGGCGTGCGAGTTTGACATCACTAATATTAATATATATATAAATAATATATCATATTAATTATATAACTTATATTATATAAATATATAATATCTATATTAGCATATTACTAATGTAATATATTAATATATTATTATTACTAATTTATTATATATTATAATTTATAAAATTTAATTTTTTTAAATATCATAATTTTTTTAAATATAATTATTTTATATTTCGAACAATAACTATTCAAATACGAATGAACGCATCACTGTTCGTGTTTGGTTCGTTTAACTAACTGAACGAAAAAAATTTGTTCAAATTAGTCTCATTTACTTATCGAACGAATTGAACACGAAGTTATTAACGAACCAAACAAGAAGTGTTCACGAACAAGCTTCCAATAAATAATAATATAAAATAAATATTTTTAATTCACGGACTCTTAGAACAAGAGAACAGAAGTACGCACTTTATAGTTAATGCCCCAGTTATGAAAATAGTTGAAGTTGCTTTCAGGAATTAAATGGACTGTTTCATGAAAGCCTGCGATCATTAATTCCTACTTACGCACAATTTTTATTTATGTACATATTCCCCCACTTATATTTTCATATTTACATGAAACATTTTGATGTTTTACACTTATATCTTAAAAGATGTATTTCACTTTTTTGAAGTGATATTTAAAAAAGATTTGAGTGTCATATTTGTAAATATGAAAGTTTATATGTAAATACATAAGAATTGTTTGATATGTATGTAAATGTCCCCAAAAAAAGGATTCTTTCCCTCGAAATCTTTATGGCTGAAATGAAATATTTAATTTTTTTTAAAAAAATATTTACATGGATAAAACATAATATTTAGATATTTAGATATTAAACACCATTTTTTTTTATATTTATATGTATATCACTCAAATATGTAGCACACCATAAAAATATCAGTATTAGAAACACTTCAAAAGGTAAATATATCTCTTCATACATAACTTTATGACACTAAAACATTATAAATGTAAATATAAAATTTTATGTTTTGGATATGTAAATATAAAAATTAAGTGGTATGAATATAAAATTTTGAAAAAAAAAAAAGGTTTTTTTTCTTTGGAACAACCAACAATAGAACGTGAAAATAGATCCTGCTCCCATCCTTCCACCTAAAAATTTTGATTTGATAGAACCATTTATTTATTTCGCTATCTGCAAATCTCAAACAATTAAAACAACAAGACCTGAACAAGTTAAAAAGCAGTAATAATCCCGCTCTTTCGGGCAAATATAATAAAAATCCCCATCCCCTCAATCTTCCAATGCATTATAAATAAATTATAAAAAAAGCAAAAAAAAAAAAAAAAAAATTCAAATAAGATTCATCAAGCTCCCACCTTTACCACCCCTAGCCATAGATTCCTTAATCTTCTGAACCAAAAGTTCCGCATTTGGATCATAGATCCATCCATACTTATCAAAGAAAGGATTCACCAATGTTTTGGGCGGATATCCCTTTATACAATCTTCCCAAACTCCACAATCTTCCAGATTTCTCTTCACGATCCAAACACAGCTATTGCATTTGAATCCAGATCCAAAAGTCAGCATCAGAACCCTCTCCCCCTTCCTCAGCCTCCCCTTCGCCTCCATGTAGCTCAACACATACCACACGCTGCTCGCCGAAGTGTTCCCGAATCGATGCAGCGTCATCCTCGCCGGCTCCAATTCCTTCTCATCCAACCCCAAGCTTCGTCCCACGCCTTCAATCACCGCTTTTCCCCCTGTATGAACGCAGAAATGCTCCACCCCTGCTTTCATGTTCACCCGCACCTCCTTCTTCCACACACACGCGAATAGGTAACGCAAGATTTCAGTTAAAGGAAGAATCTTGGGAGCTAAAACCCGGAGATTTTCAAAAAAAGCTTGAGCGGCGGCGGCCGGCAAATCGCGGCTTAAATGGAAGCCGTGCCGGCCTTCCTCGTCTTCCTTCTGGCAAGCACATGCGTGCGCTTCGTTGCTGCGGCCGAGATGGGTTCGAACCAATCCATGCAACTGGAGCTTCGCGTGGCGGCCGCCGAGGTACGGATCGTTAGTCAGCAAGGCCGCGCAGCCTCCCGACCGAAACAAACAGTTTCCCAGCATCATGGAGCGCTTATTCCCGTTATACCAATTCGGAGAAATAGACTCCGATGTCACCATCAAGGCGATGTTTTTCTTGTGGGATTTGAATAAATTTCGTATAAGATCAATGGAAATGAGGCTGGCGCTACATCCCATGCCGCTGAGATTATAGACCAAGATGTCCTCGCGGAGGCCGTAGCGGTTTATGATTCTGGCGGCGAGGGAGGGAGCAGGGGAGAACATGGAAACGTTGACGACGAGGATGTTAATGGCGGAGGGGGGGAGATTGATGCGAGGGCTTATGCGGGCGAAGATGGAGTCGATCAGAGGGAAGAAATACTCATCCATTTCAGAGATGGAGTCTGCCAAGGTTGGATTGGCTTCGCGGCCTTCAATTATGCTGCGGGGGCCGTAAGTGGATTCACCAAGTCCGGAGCTTATCATGACTTTCAGAAGGAATTTGTATTCGTTCAGACCCAAACAGGGGTTGCGAGACACAATGTCGCCGCAGAGGTCGGTGGGGAGTTTCAGCTCGTCGGAAGGTTTTAGGCAGATGTAGTCGAGGAGATAGCAGTTGCGGCGGCGGAACCTGTCGGCGAGATGCCATGACAGGATGAGGAGGGAGTGGAGGAGGAGGATGGTGGAGAACAGAGCTAAGAACTCCATGGTTTTTGGGTTGGGGATTGATTATGTGAAGATTGTTTTGATATATAGGAGGAGAAGAGTGGGGGTGGTGGGGGTTATTTGTTTGATTTGGGGAGCTTTGAATGCGGCATTAGCTAATCTTTATCTGCCCAACAACTTTAACCATTAGCCACCATGTGTTTGCAGAGGTCTGTGACTCCATTATGTTGGGGTTGGGCTTTTGGTTAGATGTGTAGCTGTGATTGAATTTGTATATGTGGTGTGGGGGAGAAAAGGAAGATGGGTTCTTAGGGTCGCCATAACCTGAGTCTTGTACGTGATTTTGTTTTGATTCTTTTTCTGTTCTTGCAATATTAATATTTATGCATTGCAGCCTTACATGTATACCCAACAATTCATATGTATTTACATAGGTAATGTGCAAATTTTGATTTTTGCATGCATGCATGCCGCCTTTGGTATGGATGAAAAAAATCTCCTTCTTTGGAGAAAAATTTTGCGTAAGTAAGACATACACAGCGCTGCGTACGTCAGGGAGGTTATTCAGAGCTTATTGGGGATTAAATCCGCGTTATACCCCCTTATAACCTTCCTGTAACTTACAAATATATGAAAACAGAAACACATAACTTACTAGAAGGTACAAGTAGGTTACAGGGAGACTATCTGGGGTATAACGCGGATATAGCCCCCCAATACCCTCTGAATAACCTCACTGACGTACGCAGCGCTTCGTACGTAAGATGTGTTTGAGCGTGCTTGCTCTTATGGGGTTTCAAAAATAAAAATAATAAAAATTAACATTTAATTCCTTATCTTAATCATGGAAAATCATCGGGATGCATTAAGAGTATCATCATTTACCTTGAGCAATCGAAACATTGATGTTTACAAATCGAGCATCATCTTTCATGAATACATAATATTTAAAAAGTTATAAAGAGAAAAGTAATTACATACATAACATTAAAACTTCATTATTGATGAAATTAACACACTTTCTAGTCATCATATTTTAATTAGTTCCCATCCGAAGGTTTAAAATCATTAAAAACTTCAATTAAATATTTTATTTTATTCTCAACAATTTGATTTTTTAGTAATTAAAAAATAATATTCCGGCGTAAAATTCACTAAATCTATTTATCCAATGTGAGGTTAAATAATTAAGTTTAATTCATGTGAATAAATCTAAACTTCAAATTAAATTTGTGTTAATTTAATTTAGTGGTGTAAATTTGATGCTTGTTAGGAGCTATAGGAGTGAATATTGATGTGTCAACGGGCTGGAGTGATGACTCATGTGTTCTGTGTTACCCGAATGACTGTTCTGACAGTTTTTATTGGCATGATAGGATATGATACTGCACCTTTTTTACTATGATTGGCATGGGAAAAATATCACTTATGATTAGTCAGATCATCTATCTTTAATAGTATTTGAATGATGATATGCATTTTATATATTGTTGCTATTGTGATTTGATACCATATTGCGGGTATATATTTTGATGTATACATATGCAAGTCCAGTGACTTACAGACTTACTTATTCAGCATATATGCACTGATTATAATGCAATCATACATATTGTTCTATTTTCATGCATTAATTTTAGTTTTAGGTCTCGTGTAACCTATTGAGCTCCTCGCTTACTCTGGTTGTTTTCACATATCTCGAGTGGAGTGAACTGTTGTACTTGTTGATAGAGGTATATTTTATATATGTATTTTGTGATCATGATAAATCTATTTGTCTTGTTGAGATTATCAGAAAAACATGATCAATGTATATAAATGTTTTGGATGTAAATGGTTTGTTGCATGCAAAGAAAATGAAAGTATGATGATCTTTAAGTTTCTATACTATTATTGGTAACTTAGTGACTCTGTGTAATAGGAAATAGAAGATAAAAGAAATCCCTTCTAAATAGATCTTATGTAAGAAAAATAGGGTGCGTCTAAATTTGGTATAATCTATTGTTGTATACGGGTTATATCAACTTGGGTTGTGATAGAACACAACCGGGAAAAATAATGTATGTAGGTCGCAGATGCCAGAGTTAGGAGTTGCATTAGTTGTGATCCATGTAAGTCATGGTTTGTCACATAGAGTGCAGCAGAAAACTGTAATAACGTTTGTAAGTCGTAGGGTATTTGCATAGGTCGTAATGATGAACTGTAATAACGTCTGTAGGCCATAAAGATTGAAGTTGGTTGCGTGAGTTGTGAGCTACATATGTCGTAACTGTTTCTATTGATTGTCGCGAGGAGCTGTAATGCTGTTTGCAGTAGAGGCCAGAGTTGGAAGCTATATGAGTTGTGAGCCACGAAGGTCGTAAGTGTTAGTGTAGGTTATAGTAGTGAGCTAAATTTAGGAGTTGCATGAGCTATGAGTCATATAGTTCATTGTTGGCCACATAGGTCACAAGAGGAGTTTTAATAACGCTAATAGACCATCGAAGCCAGAGTTGGGAGATGTATGAGCTATAGGCCACATTGGATGTAGTTGGTCATACAAGCCATAACTGTGAGTTGTAATGACATTCGTAGGCTCAAAGGCCGAAATTGGGAGTTGCATGAGCTATGAAAGACATAGGTTATAAATCAGGTGGGGAGCTGCAAGGAGGGAACTTCAAAAGTTTGGAGAAGGTCATTGTGTTCTGATTACGGTGGTTATAGGGATTTATTGTGAGGAGTTACACCATACTTTGGGTGCATTGTTATACTATCTTCGGGGTGTGTCATTACATAGTCTTTGGGGTACAACATTACATCGTTTTAGTGGTACGTTGTTACACCATCTTTGGGGTGCGTCGCTATATATTCAATGTTCAGGATGTGCACTGTTCCATCACGTGCTACATTGCAATGTACGCCGAGATTCCACAACATAAGTTATGATTATGCAAGAAGTTTCATTACAACAAGCAGGGGGCAACGAATGGTGGTCAATGGTGGTTGATAATTGCAAGAACAAGTGGTGTTTACTGGACCTTTGGTGTGAACATTGGACTTCAAGTCCTTCTCCTTGCGACGCGCTCCAAGCTCAAGTCTTATTCCCACTTCATGAAGTGGACATGACTTTATTTATATAGTTTAGGAGGTCTCTCTACAAATAAAGAAGGAATTCATATCACTCAATCAAACAATCAGGAGAGATTCGCTCGATCAGACCACATTTAATAAACATTTGAGTGTCTTAAGGATGTTGGAATTGAGTAATCTTAAGCTCTTTGGATTCATCTCGTTGAGATGTTCGATTTGAATATAAGCTTGTCAGATTTGAATCCATTTGACCTTCCTCAATTAGCCATCAAAAGCTTCCAAAAGTGGCTTAACGACTTGCTCCAGACTTGATTTCACATAAATTGGACCAATTTTGGTGTCATCATGTTCACTAGTCAAACCAGTCAGTTTGATAGTCAGTTTGCTAAAACCAAACTTTTAGATGATTTTTCATTTGGGCATCAATTTTTCTCACTTAAAAAAAATGTTTTGAAATTCATATTAACCATATCTAAATTTGTGCTAAATAATATATTTTATTCACAATATATCACCTCTTATAATAAGAAAATATAAGAGCATTTACATACATAGTGCACAATTCTTCTTTATTAATTTATTTTTAATTTTTAAAATAAGAAATCATTTCTTAATAAAAAAAAATAAACAAATTATTAAATATTCAGATACGTTACCATCCCATCATTAAACTTCATTTAAGGCTTTTAGTAACTCCAACGACCAGCGCTCCACTAATCCTTTCAAGTACAAATTCAAGACCCGAAAATATGTCAACGCGCCGGACGCCATCTGGTCAATGCGAAGATATCCTGATTAATTAATATTAAGGAAAATTTACATATATTTCACTCATATTTTATGTATTTACATATCTAACACCCAAACTTTAATTCTCACACATGCATGCTACTTTTATCTATATGAAAAGTTCGGGTGACATAAATGTTAGATATATATATATATATAATAAATAAGAATTGCATGGTATGTATGTAAATTTCTCTAATATTTTTTATTTAATATTATTTTGAAGGGAGATTAATTGGGAAGTATAGCTCATAGACTAATAATCTACATCACATTGTATTAATTTTAAATAATTCATATATAGTTTGAAAATATGAGAGTCAACTCCAAGCAAAATAATTTAATATATAAAATAAAAGACAAAATTACATATAAATAATTCTCTTACATATCCATCCAGCACATAAGTGTATGATGAATGGTACAAGATAAAATAATTTATGTAAGAAAATAAAAGTAATATTTTTAATATTTAATTTACTATAATATTCATTTATTACTTACTATTCATAATATATGTGTTTCTAACATTCATATATTCNTATATATATATATATATATATATATATATATATATATATATATATATATATATATATATATATATATATATATATATATTGTATTGAATAAGAGATAAATTGGATAAGAATACCCAACCAAATTATGGTCGGGATGAGATTTGAAACTCTTAAATGTGCCCTTGAGACATGGTCAAATCAATTTGATAGGTATGTATGTACAATAAGTATGTATAGTCTCACTATTTTTTTTTTCATATCCTTACCCAAATTGTGTTAATTTTCAAATAATAAATACCCGTTGACATGATACATGATACTTATATGGCAAACATGGCATCGTGCCTACTCTTCAAAGAGTTATGGTGCTTATTACAATTTTTATTTTTTATTTTGAAAAATCAAGTTGTAACTTGTGACCACTACACTTAACCTTATCATATTACAAAACTCAGCTCATGGGCTAGAGCTTTTTGGAAAAAAATAGACAAAACATAATTTTGTTAGATCCCTGAGTTGTGCAGTCCAGACCGCTTCGCATTGTCGCCGCTATTCTAAATGGAGCCTGAGTTGAACCAACTTGTGAGAAAATTCAGGCTCATCTCAATTAATGGCTTATGAGTTGTGCTTTAAAATATTATCATAAAAATGCTAGAAATATCTCGTAATTCGAGAGTTTTAAGTATAAGTTTATTTAAAATATTAAAAAATAATTTCTCAAATTCTTATGTAGTAACATTTTATTATTATTATTTTTAAAATTTCTCATTCTTACAGTCATTTTATCATAACTAGTGCTTGAATCAAAATTAATCTCTTTCATAATAAATGAGTCAATTAGCTAACAGGCTAAAACCTGTAGAATTAAGCTCAAACTCAAATCAAAGGTGACTCAACATCGACTCGACCCCCCTTATGCATCTACTCCTGGGAAAACTTTTACGTGCAGCTGAACGCACATCCAAACAACGGTCCGAATACTGCCACACTACCATGGATCGCACAGGACCTATTCATGATGCTCAACTTGACACTCTGACAATCTCCTTTACCGAGCATATGGTTGGATTGGATAATAACAAATTTCAAAATTAAAATGAGAATTGACCACTCATTCTTTTAAAGGTAGTTGGTTATTTATGTGAATAAACATTTATTTTAGAACTATACTAAGAAGAATAGCTGAAACGAAACGTGCCTATATGACTCGGTCATGTCAATGCAGTTAACGTTGTACGGTAATATATCTAATTTTGGTCATAGATTGGAACATGCAAATGAGTTGTGTGCACGGAATTCGGATTTGATGAGCAAATTTCCATATGAAAGTGATCGCATTAGTGACATGTATTTATCAGTTGGGCCAACAAGTTGTGCTACGTTATGTAATTCTAACTTTCTAAGTTGTTTGGGGTAAGTACATTTTTTTTGAAAGAATAGTTACAAAATTGTTGCAAAAGAAGCTTTTATTCAAAAAAATTGTTGTGACCACTGCACGTAGCTATGTCAGGTTACAAAACACAACTTACCAACATAACATTTTGAAAAAAAAAAAACGGAAAAAATAGAATTTTGCCAAACAATTGAAAATATGGTGCGCCACAACATCGCTGCCTGAAACAAAACCTATAGTATTATAATGATTTTGGTTCGAGATTTAGTGAATTTTGAGTGAATTTCATTTGTTTTTGGGAGTTATGGGATCAAGGGTATATAAGATTTTGATTTGAATTTCATGTTTTTAATAGGAATTTAAGGGTGGGTGGTGGTTGTAATAATTATGATAGATATATGAGTTATGATAATGGTAATGTGTGTTTGATATGGCCTAAAGGCCCTTTATGAGCACTAGTATTCCTTAGAGCATTTACTCACATGCCTCCCACTTATTATGTATTTACACATCTAATACTTCAATTCAATTTTAAATTTTTCAATCATATACACCACCAAAATCTCTTATATGACATTGAAAATATCATTATTTAAACTCTTAAAAAATAAAAGCACATTTTCTATGCATAGATAATCTGACATGTATGTAAAAATTGAAGCTTTGGTGTTAGATACATAAATTTAATCTTTTTAATAGGACAGCTGCTGTATAATTCCTGCCACAGCTTTCTAAAAAGCAGTTTTCTACATCACCTCTCTATAGCCACTCTCTTAACCCAAATAGACTCTTGGAGCCACATTTGTACCTGTTTGGGCAGTTAATCTGCTAAAAATTGCTTATAACATTATTTGAAAAATTACATAAACACGAGAGCATAATTAGAGCATCGTGATTTTGAACGCTAAAGCTCTTCCTGAAAGCGACAGAAAGCAGAGTTCTTGATGGCAAACTTATGAGTAATCCAACCACCTTCCTCTTCCTGCATTGTACAGAACTTAAAGAAAGCTCTTTTTCTCCAAACACGCGGTCCAAAACCAGAAGCAGCATTGCAGCAGCTCTTTTGAGTTCAAACTCCTATCCTTCTCTTCAGTACAAGTACTACTCAAGTGCCTTAACATGACCATAGAGAACCTTTATTGGAAAATTTACACACATACCGCCTAAAGTTTGATATTTACATTTATGATGTTTTAATGTCATAAATCTATTCATGAAAAGTTGCATTTTGCTTTTGAAAATGTATTAATGATGTAATTTTAAATATTTGAGTGCTATATATATATGTAGATATAGAAGTTTTATGTGTTAGATATGTAAATAGATAAGAATTGTGGGGTATGTTTGTAAATGCTAATGTGATCTCTTGTGAGAGCTATAAACTTTTTTTTATGATGACTTGTGAACCTTTTTTTATTCACAAATATAATAAATTAAATAATATTTTTCAACATGCATATCTCAGTCAGGACTTAGAGAAAATATTACGTCTGAACATCGTAGGTCTGGATGTTCAATTATGGAGGTCACATCTGAGCAAATTCACATGAATGATAACATGATCTCTTATGATTGGACATCCAGACGTAATACTGTATCCCTATTTAGATATGAATATGGCCTTAGGATTTAGTGTATTATATTATATGAATATTTAATTAGGTAAAACATTATCATGATATGAAATATTAATTTTTAAATCATATGTAAAAAAAAAAAAAAAAAAAAAAAACTATTTTACTAGTTTGCCATCATGCCAAATGCATTTCTTTTTCTTTTTTAATAAATTATAGGTAACAAGATAAAAGATTTATCACATATGTAATATATTTTTCGGAATAATTACATATAGAGCATCCGAAATATTGATGAAAAAGGGTAATTTTGTAAATAGTAAAGCATCGAATTATAAGAATTGGGTGGTATTTATGTAATTTTCCCAAAAAATAAACAATTCCCACGTGGTAAGTGTGTGTTTGTGAGCAAAAATAAATTTGAACAACAATATCTTTTTGGTCTCATGCAATTTATTGATTTATAATATATATATTTCAAGTATATAGCTCAATAAATAATTTATTGTGTATTATGAATTTTTAA
Source organism: Phalaenopsis hybrid cultivar (assembly GCA_002079205.1). Classification (NCBI taxonomy): domain Eukaryota; kingdom Viridiplantae; phylum Streptophyta; class Magnoliopsida; order Asparagales; family Orchidaceae; genus Phalaenopsis; species Phalaenopsis hybrid cultivar. The sequence goes on along the minus strand of JXCR01136209.1, from coordinate 24,717 downwards.
AATAATATTTATATAGATACCAATCAACTCTCATGTATTTACATATTTAACACTTAAAAGTTCGATTTTTACGAAACGGCACGTTATTTATGCATGAAAAAGGATTTAAGAATTAAAATGATGATAGTTTTTGTGTGGCATTAAGAATTTTGATGGTATAAATGTAAAAAGTAAAGTTTATAAATTAGATATATAAATACATAAAAATTTGGTGGTAACATAACTCACAGACTTCTCGAATGCCCCCATCATCAATGAATGAGTGAGCTATTAATTGGAATGTGGCGATAGTCTAGTCTCATTCTAACAATACTAAAGAAATTATGGTATTTTCCGACGGCCAACTTTTATCGGTTATGATGAAAAACATTGTAGCTTTTATTGTTTTGACGATCTATCAATTGCTTTAAGCTCGTAGGCAAAACGTCTGTTGGTAATTTCTTAACCGAAAAATATTCCGACGACATAAAATTACCGACGACATAAAATTACCGACACATAATCGATAATTTAATGTTGTGGTCTTTTTTGAGAAAATTCAAATCGCTAGTTTCCGTCAGTTGGTGGTTATGCCGTCGGTAATAGAGACAACTTGCATGTCGAAAAATTGTCACGCTGACATGTCTTGTAACACGTTAATTTTTCTTTTATATTTTATACTTATTTTTGATAAAATTGCACTTTAAATGAAGATATTTCTATGTTTTTGTTGCAGGTATAATATGTGAGATAATTGGAGTAAATTGGAGAAAAACGGAGTAAAAAGGAGGCAATTAGAGCAATGAAGCAAGCATGAATTGGCGTTTAGGTGCCAGCTTCTGGCACCAAACTATGCCCAGTTTCTAGAGAAGATGGTGCCATGGCGCCTCAAACTGGCGCCTGGGCTCCAATGTTTTTCTGTGCCTATCTGAGCAAGTGGTGCCTAAGCGTCGTAGACTGACGCCTATGAGCCAGAACTGTCTTGAACATATTTTGGAGCAATTTTACATATAATTTGGGGGTTAATTCCGGAGGATGCAGTTCAAAAGAGGAGAAGAACATTTTGGATAAATCAAAAAGAACATAAGGAGTGCATGAAAGGGGAGGATAAATCTAGGTTTTTCATTCTTATGCATTTCCATTGAGGAATTTTAGTGAAATTGTAAGAGATTGATGTTAGCAGTTCAAGGAGGACTTGGAGATCACCTGGGGAGGTGTTTTCTCTTCAGTTCTCAGGGAGAAAGATAAGTCTTTTATTTCATATTATCTCGTATCAGTGTAAACTCATCTTTTATGACTTTGCTTTATTTTAAGATGATGATGAATTGTGGTTCCTTTCATGTATAGTGAACAATTTCTGTACTCCTTGTGATGAAATAGTAATATGTGTAGGTATGTGGTTACATTTAGAATGATTTTTTATTCATGATTCACGCTTCTTTTACATATCAATTTGGTCATTTGGTGTGTTAAAATATGTTGTGATTCCATTAAGAACTGAGTGGGTAATGGTGTTAACAACTAGTAAAAGCCTTTTTGATTTATAGGATGAAGGAAAAGTAATCCGTAGATCAGTGCAAATAAATGAGGAGATAAATCTAATGGGGGTAACTTGGAGGTTTCGAGGGTGACATATAAAAGCACTTATCCAGTTAAACTTAATTTCTTTATGCACTTGGAAAATAATAAAGAAAATGAATGCTCATATTTGTCACAAATTCAAATATAATTTCTAAGTGTTCCATTTCTACACAAATTACTAATTTCATTGCAAGGGGAGGATAATTTTCATAGCTTGAATTCTCTTTACTAATTTAACTTTAGTAAAATTAGCTTTATAGTAAATTTATAGGATTAGTGATAATTTGGTAGAATTCACTAGCACGACCAAAATTGAACTTATTTCCAAGCTAAGACTCTTTTTATTCAATTAGAACTTTTCAAAAGTCTTTAAAATTTAATAGTCTTCCCTGTGAGATCGATACTCTCGACTAAAAAAAGCTCTATATTACTTGAACGATATGTGCACTTGCTTAAAATACTTAGTGTGTAGTGTTAAACCGTGGAAAAACTCTAGTTATAAAATTTTAAAAATATATTTTAGAATTTTAACATCTCATCCTTAAATACTGAGTATACCGAAGGTCGGTCACGCGCCCATCAATTTTTTGACACAGACAAACCATCAATTATGTCATTGATGTGTCAATTGTTTTAACCGATGGAAGAACTGCGAGAAAAGTGTCGTGTCCATCATTTTTGTATGACACACTTAAGTTGTTGGTTCAGTGTAAGTTAGGCGGCAGTAAATAAGTTCATTGGCTAGCCATCATTTTTTGTCTACGGATATGTTAGAAATAATAGCAAAACCAAAGGTAAGTCATCGGAAAATTGTAGCATCAGCAAAAAAATAAAAAAAAAAAGATTCTCCCTTTCATATTTACATTACCACATATGTTATCACAACATTAATATATCATTTCAAGCATTTAACGAACTAGAGTAGCAGTCAAACCGTAAATTATTTAATCAAATAACAAAATAAATCAAATGCATTTAAACTAAAATATATGCATCACTGTTCACATAAAAAATATATGTACAAACGTACGATATACTCATAAAATATTACCCCCTAATCTTCCTTATCTATCTCCTCATCCTCGTCTTCATTGTCCTCCGTCGCTTCCTCCTCCTCCAATGTTTGTCTTGTCATGCTTTCTCATCCGCTGCCGAAAGGAATCTAACTCGACTTTCAACTTGGCCTCCATGTTGGCCTCCAGCTCCAACCACATCTGAGTGAAGTGGGCCTCATCTCAACAAAAAATGTGGCAACACTCCTAGAGATCTCCTCATCTTAAGTCATAGAGGTATAACTTGTTGATGCACTGGTGGAGGGGTGAGCATCGTACGCAAACCCCTACAACCTGAGCCCGTAGATTCAACCCTTTTTCTTCCCTCTAGAAGTCTCCCTCCAAAAGTTGTACTTCAAAGGATCATGCTTGCGGATATTAATACCTCCGGACGCCTGCGATCAACTCTTTTTCAATTGCTAGAATCTCTTCTGCAAAAAAAAAAAGTAGTTGCATTCAGTTAGAGCTAGCATGTATTAACATCAAACTAGTTTAACTTGTGAATTACTTTGGTTGCACGTGATCTGTCCTCGATCCAGGATTGGTAGAACCGACTCCTGTGGGTGTGCTCATGTGCATCAACTGCGGAGAGCTCTTGTCCAATTTCCACAATTTGCTCATATAACAAAATAGTAAGATTATATCTTTGAACTACAGAAAACCATATAAGCATTCTCATCTCAACAACACTTAAATTTGTCTTATGTTTCTCTTTTAAAGGCAAACATTCTGTGTTGTAGAACATGGTAGGTTCACGACCGTAATTTTACTTTAAGTCTAAGTGGTATTTTCTATCACAAGATAGGCTAGACGCATTCCTCCACTTCAACCAACCAATTTGAAACTTACCGATCACATCCTCATTTATATCACCATCATTTTGAAAAAGAGACCCGAGATATCTAAAATTTTCACTCCTTTTAATGATTTGATCACCCGTAGTTACAACTCTCCCGCTAGAATTACTACTACTAAAATTACTTTTCATGTATTCAATTCAAGATCCGCTCAAACGAAGGCCTTTAGACTCCAATGTCCGCTTCCATAATTTAAGTTTTTCCTAAACTCTTTCTCTAATCTTATCCACAATAAAGATATCATCGGCAAAAAGCATACACCAAAGTACATGTTCCTGTAAATGTCTAGTAAGAACTTCCATAACTAAAGCAAAAACATATGGGCTTAAAGCCGATGCTTGATGTAATCCAATTGAAATAGGAAAATATTAGGTCAAACCTCCTTCTAGTTGCCACCCTAAACCCATTATTCAAAATAAATGAACATAAAAAGGAAAATGTAGATGATAAATTACCTTCCTCAACCGTTTCAGAAAGGAGAGGAGCATAATGGGGAGAAAAATGGGAGTTTCTGGTCATTGTAAACAGTGATTCCGTCGTTGCATTCCCAACTAGCTCCTATTGTGAGTATATCACGAGAGTTTGGTGACGAAGGCGATGGTTTTGGACGAAACAAAGAGAGTGTGGAGGGACATGCGAGGAGTGGAATGATGTAAGCAAGTGCTTCAGGTAGAGAGGAGTAATGTAGGTGAGGGGGAGGATTAGGGCAAGACATAGAGGAACGTAATTTAGGCAATACAACGGATTATTTCTAACTACTTATAAATGACTTTCAATCTGTTGGTTCTTAACGGTATTATTGATGGAAATTTTCATTGCTTATTAAAAAATCGAGTCGGTAAATATCCCGTCATATGGCAGGTTAAAAGATAACAAACGAAATATGATTGTTGGTTAACATTTGCTTTTAAATGATAGTTTAATGCGTCAATAATAATTAAAAGCATCCGAAAAAAATATTACTGTTGATAAGTGATGCCCTGTTCTATAGTTATGAAGTCGTAAATAACCCAGTTCATAAGTCGTCGCTAGACCGTCAAAAAATAGAACTTGACGTAAATTGAGGTCGTCGGTTTTTCTGTTAGTTTTAACACTTTTTCCAGTAGAGCAACAAGAGCCACTTATGCAGGTATTAACGATCAGTGAACATAAGTCAATCGACCTAGCCTTGCCAACATGAAGACCATCAAAGGCCAACCGAAAACCTCGTTTCAGCACAGTTGGGCGAGCATGTCTTGTCGAATCAATGCCCACTGATTTCAGCCAACTGAGTGAAAGGTTAATCGCCTCATACATATAAAATATCCAAAATATATTGTAACACCCCATTAATACAGGGGCAAACTTATAAATTTGTATATGTTACCCCATTCCTATAAATATGAAAATCTTTTTATGAGAGCATAAATCGTTAATATTGTTTATTATTCATTATCGCGCCTCTATGTCCTCCCCCTTTTCCTCTCTTCCTCTACTGTTTTATGCTTTATTTTTTGGGTGTGGTTCTTGTACAGATCAGGATTCAACAATCAACCTCTCAATAGCTTGATTATGGCATGTTTACATACAAATGAATTTGAGAATTTAAATTTGAAAATGTTTTAGATATTAATTTTGCATATAGGCAAGTTTTGAGTGCAATTCATTTTCTTACTGGCTGGCAGCTAGCCAACGGGTCATAACTAGGCATGAATCGACAGTCACTCCCGTTGCGGTTGGAAATCAGCTGAAATACTGTGATTCTGAAACTTAATACTCTTTCATAAACCAAGAACCAATTACATATATATTTTAATCAAGAAATTCATATTACACGATGCAATACATTTATTACTAATTTGGGATATGAAATACTTTATCCACTNTCAATACTTCTCCATGAATTTTTTCTGTTGTAGATGCTCGGTCCCAGCAAAAAACTCTTCGATCTCACGAGGATTTGGAATGTTCTGATGCACAGCATTCCGTAAACTACGGTTAAAGGCATTTGTGGTTGGAGTTAGCCTAGTGGTTGAGCCAGGAGTCCTAATAGTTTCAGAACTTCTTATCAAACTGCAAGGTGTGGTTTCCCTCACATTCCTGAAACAAACGGAGCGAACATATTAGAGGTTCAAACTCATCATTAAAAAAACTGTAAACTCCCTGCATTCTATCAAATTTTTGCTCAAATACTTGCATAACTAACACCTAAACTTTGTTTTTTTTTACATTTATACCACTAAAATATTTAATATCACGTAAAAAATACCAATATTATAACTTCTAAAAAGTGAAACACATGCATAGGTAAGGCAGCATATATGTAAAAACAAGTATGGGTGTTAGACATGTAAATACAGAGTATTTCATTGGTATGTACGCAAATCTTCCTAACAATTAACATCCAAAACAGAGTCACATGAGCAAATCAGAAGTAAATTTTCAGGCAGATAAAGCTAAACTGAAGGAGTTCTTTGAGCACATGGGACAAAAAACTATATATAGGCCAAACGTTGAATGGGCCAACCCTGCAGAGATTTTATCACTATGTTTAACCATGCTGGATAGGCTTCTCATAATGGTCAGGCAGAGGACAACCAATATAAGTTCATTTTTTGGCTGCAATAACTCCACAGATTCTCCACTACATAAATGTTATCAGAACCACATAATGAACAATTATTAACTCATATAAAGGCCTACTCTCATTTATCAATCATAATAAAGCAGCTTAAGAATACAAAAAGTCCTGCAGGAACCAACTGATGAAAAACCATGGGAAAGGTATAGTGTTTTAAATGTTGTCCAGTTACTTTTGCCTTTCCAGTTCAGAAATGTCTCACACGACACCAACTTTTGTCAATTTGAATACAACACAGAAAACAACAATGAAAAACCACCTATAAATCATAAGAAAATAGGCAGATTTACAAACACACACCTCAATTCCTATGTATTTACATATCTAAAAGTATAATTTATTTTCTAGGAGCATGCCACCTTAACTATGAATGAAAAGGTGTATTTTGCTTTTAAGAAATTAAAAAAGGTTGTGTTTTTTAATGTAATATGAAAGATTTGTGTGGTATAAGTTAAAAAAGTAAATTTTAGGTTAAATATGTAAATACATAGGAATTTAGTGGTATCAATATAAATTTTTATATTTGCTTATATAACTCACTAATCTTTAACTGCATTAAAAATGCAACTGAGATGAACTGAACTTATTTAAAGTGAAAGAAGTCTTCTAATGCATATGCTTTTGATGCTATTTATACACCTTACATGTGTATGTAAGCTCCTCAAAAAATTAAATCTGCAAAACATTTTTTTTTCCTTTTAAATTATTTCAAACAGAAAAGTTTTTTGCATAGAGAAACAAATAAAATAACAACAGTTTCATACATTTCAAATATAGTAAAAAACAACTGGACACAAAAGAACCATGGAGGAGGCCCCTACTGCGCCATTATATATGAAAAGAAACTGAACAGCAAAGACAAAATTGCAGAAATTGGAAAGCTCATGTATGCTCATGTATGCAATATCCAAAAAAAATGTGAATTTAAAGTCATGTAAAGAAACCTATAAATCCATAGTAACAAAGATGTAAGCTTTCTTCACCCCAGGAAAAAAAAATAATCTAACATGAAGAGAGAGAGAGATGAAGAAATTTAGAAGCATGAGAACCAGATTTCTCACAAGCCAGAAGACATATACTCTAACCAAGAGAAAAGAGCTGGCCGCTCAAGCTAAATAAAGCAATTAGAACAGAGGATATCTAGGCTGAAAAGCCAACAATTTTTAGAACTGCAGAAAGCAATCTTCCATCTAAAACAAAACAAAGTTCTCAATTTTCAAAAAATCAACCAAAAAACGAGGAACAATAAAGGGGTTGCAAAATTAATACTTGTCAACAAAATCAGCGAAATATCGAAAGAAGAAACATAAAATCAAAGGAAAATAAACCCTAGTTTCACAAAGTTCAGTGCCGAGCCAACCTATCCCGACAATCGAAGTCCAGAACGTTTTCCCCAAACGATGTCTCGACTCCTCCGTCCACCTCCGGCGAAGCCTGAACGTCAGCACAAATCTTGGACTCTGAGATTTCTTTATGAATGAAATTAAGGGCGGGCTTCTGCAAGCGGCGACTGCGGAGCTGAAGGTAGCAGGAGGAAGAAGATGATGATGAATTGTCGACTGCAGAGGTGGTGGAGGAGGAGGAGGAGGACGGTTTCTGTGGGCGACGAAGCGCGAGGGTTCTTGCTCTGGTACGAACTCCTATAGAAGACTGAGCTGAGACCTCCATGACAGCTACCTTCCCGGCGAGCTTCGCTTTTCTTATGTACTTGCCCATTCTATATGGCAAGATTGCATGCAGGAAGAAGGCCTATTTCGGTTGGGAGACGAGGAAATGGGTAAAACCAAGGAGGGAAAGGGATGTGCAGAAGATAACAGGTGGCGGAAAGAGAGGGAAGTTGAGATGAGAAAAAAAAAANCTTTTCTTATGTACTTGCCCATTCTATATGGCAAGATTGCATGCAGGAAGAAGGCCTATTTCGGTTGGGAGAAGAGGAAATGGGTAAAACCAAGGAGGGAAAGGGATGTGCAGAAGACTACAGGTGGCGGAAAGAGAGGGAAGTCGAGATGAGAAAAAAAAATTTTCTCCAATAGAGGAAAAAGAGTAGAAAAGGGGAAGAAGAAGAAGCCACACGAGAGAGAGAGACTGATGGAGGGGATGTGAGGAGCCGAGTTCATTGTATCAAAAAGAATTTAGTGGGAGTTTCGTGTCCGTGAATACGATAAATTTTCCTTTTTTTTAATATATATATATATATATTCTCTAGGCTTTCTTTTTAGAAGTGAGTTCGATTTTATAGATCTATTTAAATCATATATAGATTGTTAGCTGCATCAATGTAGTCCACATGCATCACATGTCAAGCTTATTAGTACATTAAATAGACATGATGATCATAGGCAAGTTGGATTGATAAAGATTGATTGATTAATTCTTCCCAACTATATCATGCATTGCTATCAACTGATATAGGATGAGACTCATAGGAAGTTTATAATATATAATTGTTGGATACTAGTTTGTTCTTTGTGGATTATGTTGTGAGAGTTAGAGTCAAGTGAAGAAGAGAACGAAGAGCGAGTAGAATAAAATCGGGAGCTTTTTATGGAGAATTAGCAGAAATGTCATTTTATTTGTATTTTTTTATGTTGCACTTATAAAGATGTGTTTTGTACAATTACAGAAAGAAGTGAATGATTATGAAAATTGTTCTTAATGTCATTAAGATTATAATTGATTGTATAAATTTTATGATATATTTGTATTACAATTTGAATTTCAATATTGGGGGTAATTGACTTGTCGGTTGGTTTGAAGTCAACTGACTAGCGCAATCGGTCCAGTGGCATATGTGCTCTCAGAAGTACGGGTTAGTCGGTTGAGGTGTTTGGTCGCATGACAATCTTGTTTGGTGTCTTTTGTCTCGATCGACTAGAGAGTTCGATTTTGAGGTGGTCGTTCAATTCAGTTGTGATCAGTCGAATGTGATCGATTGGCTTTTTTCGTAGTGAGTCGTAGCTCATTTTCTATTTGACTCGTGTCTCGCCTGTCTGGTTGGTTCATTGCCTCGACCAGATCTCCTAATCTTGCAAAGTCCTAAACGAATTTTGACAAAGTCAGGGCATGGTATCTGATGAGACTCACTGCATGGATGATTCACGCCACACTTTTGACGGGTTTTGCCGGTATAGAGCGGGGGAACCATCTTTAGAGTTTGAACCTATCCCGGGTTTGGAGATGCGGCTTCATGCTTGTCCTTGGATCGTTGGTTGATTGCTTACCTAGAAAGGAGGCCTTTTCCTCTTAGTTTTTTGTTCTCTTTGAGATTCGTATTAGTATTTTTAGTAAATAAATATTAGTTCCCCGAGTTTTTCTACTTCTTGATAACGACAACTACAATAACGACAAGAAAAAGTATTAAACAATTATTAGCAATAAATTTGTGAATTAATTGAACACAAGAATTCCCTTAGAGTATGAGCCCATGTGATCTATAAATAGATATGAACGGAGGCTCGTATTATTTGTTTTCAACTTCCACTTTCACAACTGAGGTACGTTATGGCTAACAAATCGAACTGAATCATCGTGGATCCTAAGAGGCTCATGAGGGTAGGGTTTCAGATTCCCTCTTCTATAAAAAAGAAGGTGGTGATGAAGGACAAACAGGCGAGGCCTGAATCTGACCTGGCTGACGTAGTCGACTCATTTGACTATGCGGAAGGTCGGTCACTGAAGATTCCTCACCGAGGGGCTACCATGCTCTTTTGACCAAAGAAAAATATATTGAGATTTTCATACCTATTTTATACTGATTTTGATGATATTGTACTTTAAAGAAGGGTATTTTTGATGTTTTGTTTCAGGTATGATGAATTATGGACTTTTGGAGAAAAAAAAAACAAAAACGGTGCAACTTGGAGCAAAAACGAGCAAGAAATGAAAATTTCCCCTGTCACCTTTCGATAAGTCTTTTGATGTTTAATCTCTTTTACACTTCTTGCATATTTTTGAATGAGATCACACTTTAAAGGAATGTTGTTTTCATTCTTATTTTGTAGGGTTATCTGTTAGGAACACAACGCAACTGAAATGGGGCGAAACGAAGCCAAACAGAGCAAAACGGTCGAGCTGCGCTGTCTGCTCGCCGACGACGTCCAAAACGGCACCGACGACAAGATTTACCCAAGAAAACCAAAAAATGACAGAAAAGCTCGTCGACAGCGCCCTCGAGCCCGCCGACGACGCCCGAGACTACTATGGACCGATTTTTGGCGGTTATGGGCCNTTTTGGTATATATATATATATGAATGTATGTATGTTCAATTTGTACTTGTGATCGCTTTTAGTGAAGTGTTTGTGTTTTTAAGAAATATTTTGAATTACTTTATCCTTTTTTTTATCCCACCAAAATCCCTTCTCAATTTTCTTTACAAAGCTTGGCTAGAATTTCACCTAACCTATATTATTTCCAAACACTCTCATTCACTCCAAATTATTTCTATACATCTTTTTTAAATATTCTCCTAGAGTTCCACAAGATGATTTTCCTAGCAACATTTAGTTCGATATCAGATCATGTTTACACTTGAGAGATCAAACAACACTTGGATATTGACAATCTCATTTACTTTGGACGAGAGAATGCTAATAATTCTGTTGAACAAGATGACAACCAAGTACAAGTACCCATTCAACCTACTTCTTTTTTTACTACGTCACTTTATTACTATTGTCATTTACAGTTAGAAGAGCTGAGTAGAAGTACCTTATTAAATGAAAGGATAAGCCATCTAGTGAGGATACTCATATGACCACTAAGAAGTTCTTAATGCTTGCACCAAACCATTTGGGAGAAGTATTCCATTATACACTTTTTAAGAAATAGTTCTCTATCATCCCGTAAAATTGTTGTGGTCGTACATCATACTGACTTTAAGTGAGGTATAAATCAGAGTAGGAGTGTGTTGTTGTGTTCCAAAGTATGGAAAGACTAAAGTGAGGTATAATTTGTATAATTCTCCTCATTTTCTTCAACATAAATTTCTTGGTGTGACGGCTGCGAGATTTTTTCCCGTTCTCAAATTCTTCCACATTAAGTCTTATATTCTACTTATTTTCTTATGTTGTGCGCTTCTGTTTAGAGTTTTGCTTTAAATCTTTCGAATATATCTCTTCATCTCTCCCAACAACACTCTCCATAATCCAAAAGCTTAATTAAATTGAACCAAGTAAAAATGTTGCAGTCCAAGACATTGATCCATTGATAATAGCATTAAAGAATAAGCAATTAAAAAATAAATAATTTATATTCTCTGTTTCAGCTTTGCAGAAAGGGCCAAAAAATTTGCAGGGAATATTCTAGCTAATAAGAGCATCAGTAAGTATTATATTGTCCTTATTCTATGAGCTGATAATAAGATTATGAAGAGCAGTCAGAAGGCCTGAGAGAGAATGGAGTAATGAAACATCCATTTTAACCCTCATAAGCACTACCTTTAATCCAGTCATTCCACTGTAGCACAGAAAAAAAAAAAAATGAAATTTTTAATGTCAGATATGCAAATGCATGAAAATTTAGTGTATATATGTAAATATTCCAATTTTAAATTACACTCCAATTCTCCCACCGCCATCAGTACATTGCAGGCTNTATATATATAGCCATATACTGTGGCAGCTTTCTTATTTAACGGTCAGCAGCTGTGGTGTTGGAGCTAAAACAACTTCCTCGAGCCCAAATTTGCTCCATTTTGTTCTGTTTTAGATGCCTCGGTTGGTGAAATCTTGCTATCTGTGTTCACTGCAAATCATAATATATTTGAAAGATTAATCAATAACGGCTAGTTGCTGCAAAGTCTGAAAGAAACCAACAGCAATAGATCTAGTTTGATGAAGCCGTTCGATTCACTAAATAGATTAGATAATTTTATAGATAATTTTTTGGACCATTTGACTTTTGTTTTTCCTCTGAATCTTATATACTTATAATGAAACAAAGCATTCCAAATTGAAAATAGTAAACTGACAGTTTAATAGTCTCTGGTTATTCACTCGGGGTTGTTTTAGTTCTAGAGTTTATATAGGAATTAGGTACTCTCATTAACCCGTATCTCAAGAGAAAAATGCATAAACAATAAACTGAGTAAAAGGGTTATATATATAAAGAAAGATTTACATACATACTACCTAATTCCTATGTATTTGCATATTTGATATCAAAATTTTAATTTTTACATACATGTAATTTTATTTAGATATGAAAATGTATATTTCACTTTTCAAAAGTTAAAACGGTGGTATTTTAATTTTAAAGTGATATGAAAGATTAAGGTGATGTCCCTATAAAAAGTAAAAGTTGAGGGGTTAGAAAAGAAAATATATACGAACTGTAAATTGGGATATTTATACATTTACCATAATTCGGGGGATTCATGCATTCAGTTCCACAGATGGCGCCGCAGTGGAACAAGCTCCCCTGGCAACTCTTGTAGCATTCAGTAAAGCAATTTGCATGGAGTCCAGGTATAGCTGTCAGCACTAGTGCAAGAAGAAGAACAGTTCTATATAAGCTTGCCATATATCTCTCTCTCTCTCTCTCACAGCAGCTGCTTGTCATGGAAACAGAGGAGAGGGGGAGGGAGGGATTTATAATGCAGTTGGTTAATTTTGTTTTATTTTATCTGAGTAATTATAGGAAGAAGATATATAGTGCCTGAGCTCTGAAACAAATTTTCGTTATATATGTAACTTACCTTTCTAACCTAAATATGTTTAAGATTAGAGGGAACAGTAATTGAAGATTAAAAAAAAAAAAGTTTTTGGTTAAAATACAAACTACAGTTTGTTAGTCTCATGTGGTTCCCAGCTACATTAGGGCACCATCTATCTCATACACCCAACGTTTATCTGTTCTCTATAACAATTTAAATCAAGCAAAAACAACTAGCCGTTTGGATTAGGGCCATGCAGTGCTTCTCTGTTCTTATAAATACTACCTCCATCTTCCTTTTACAGTTATAGCAAAAACAGAGGGAAATCAGGGGGGGAGAGAGAAGACAGAAAAGAGAGCAATGGCGATTGAATCACGAACTTGTCTTCTTCTTGCTCTGATGCTAATGGCTCTTCCCTCTGGTCTCCATGCAACGTGTTTTACTGACTGCTATGAGCAGTGCCAAACGAACATTTTTCATTGTGCAGCCATCTGTGTAGCTGAATGCCTCAACCCCCCAAATAATGCTTCTGGTAATTAACAATACCAACGCTTCTCTAATCTTTACTTAATTTTTGTGCATGCATGGCAATGCTAGTTTAGTGTTAATATTTGACAAAAATTTAGTTGGGACTTGAATGATTTACCAAATTATGAGTTACAGCAGTTGTTGTTGATTGATTGAACATTTATTGTTTTGCAGAAAATGTGAAGCAGCAGTTGCCACCAAGCCATGCATCTAAGCCAGACAAGGGGGGGAAACTGCACGCAAGGAAAGTTACTGAGATCCGAGGCAACAAGTACTGACAGCTGAAGATGATATTTGCTACAATATGTGGAGGATATTTGGTGCCTCGGATCAATAATATTAGTGAAATACATTTCCTTATGTGTCTGAATATCTCGAATGGACTATATTATGGATGTTGGGTTTTTTAAGATGTATGGGAGCAAATTGTGCTTTGGGCATTCAAAGTCTTAATTTGAAGTGGAAATAACGTTGAAGTTATAAGATAAACAGAGTGTCATAAACTAATTCATGTGAGAAGTAGTCACAGTAAATTGTATTCTTTTTTAATGTTATAATTTCAAAAAAAGTTTCTAAATTGTGTGATATTTTATGCATATAATTGTTTCCAGTCAAGGAGAAAATATTGTGTTCATCGTCCGGTTGTTTGGACGACAGTGTGTATCGCATCGCGTCATGTGCACAAATGGGTGGTGAGATCCACGTTGTCATCCAGACATAAAGTGTCCAAACATAATATTTTCGCTAGAGTCAAGACGGCTCTTAGAATAGACGGGTTACATATTAATCTGTTGACATACAATTTTACACTATTTTAGAAAGTTGTTGCTCAAGCATTAGTAACATGTTCATTCTAAGCCCAACTCAATTCATTTATATTCCTAAACAAACATCCCGTGAAACGGCCCTCACACGAAATTTGAATCAATGTTTGCATATAATTTGGATTAAAAGGGTTATGAAAATTAATATTTTTTATAATTGAATCATGCTCTCATTAATTTAAGGATTAATTAATTCCAACGACCGATGACTCGAATCAGATTTGATTTCAATTTAGATCAAATTGAATCAATTTGAGCTGATTTTGAGCTAGAGTCAAATAAGATACACGATGATCCAAATACGATCACATAGTCATAAATCTTATGACGGCTCATCCTAACTCTCAAAGCCGCCATCGCCGCGCATAATAATTTCTCCTGCATGAAACACGTAACAGCTCGCAATCTTCTTATTACATACATTATAGAGCAAAACTTCAAGCAAACAAAAATTTGTGCATGGCAGGGGCAATTACATACAAACCACCCGAAACTTGCAATTTACAAATCAATCACTCTCTCGTCAATTTTTCAAATTCTCACTCAAATATAAAAATTTCATGGTAAAAACCCATTCTACATTTTTCAAATTTTTATCAAATTTTTAATAGTTTGATCGTGTCACACGCAAATACATCAGTTCGGTGGTTCGAAAAAAACACCTTGGGCGATTAATTTGTAAATATCAATATTTTTTATGGTTTGTATGTAATTATCCCTTTTAAGTTTTCATCTAAGATCTTTACCTATACACGAATAAAAAAAGAAAAAAAATCTGACATCAAAGTTCTTATGTGAAAATTTTAGGGAGGAAAGGAAACTACAATATCAAGCTTAGGTAAAATAATCTACAATACAAGTAAATTTATTGGAATGTATTCTTATGGTCAATTAAAGAAGATAGAATTGCAAAAACACTCGAATTTGATCTCATCCAATTATGATAGATCCAAAAAAGTGTATAGAAAATGATTGTGGTTTTAGACGATGTTGCCTGGGTAATGGTGGTCACACCATAATTATCATATAGTGAATGTCATCAATGGAGATTGGATGATGATTACCGGGTGATGATAGTTTAGTGATGACTGCTTTTACTGCTTCTGTTGATATGCACATTTGCAAGTAATAGTGCTCATAAGCCCAATGAGTCTACAATGATCATAACTTTTTTACACTTTAAGAACTGGTAATTGTTGAATAGTTGTCCTAAATGACCAAAGCAATTTCTTAAAATATCAAATTTTTTTTCCTATTTTCATTTTTTTTCAAGTATAAACACTTCTTATAGTTAAGAAAAAATCGCACAACTCCAAATTCTTTCTTTGTTGACTCTAATTTCTTCTTATGAAAGAGGCTAATTACTATTCTATATCGACATACTACATTGTCACTATAAGGCTCCAACATATATCTTTCATAATAGCATTAAATAGTCATTCATAAAGAAGGGTTGAGAGTGACAAAACAAATTTACACATTTCTTTGATGGAGCTTCAATAAGTTTTTTTCTCAAAAATCCAATTATTCTCTAGAATTATGATTCTAATACCTGTGATTTTTCTCAATGTGATGATGCTACCATTCCTAAGAAAAAACACCCAAAATGTCAATAATTTTATCCCCCACTTTGATTTGTTCATTTTTTGACTTTTTTAAATGGAACATAACATAATACACATTTCTTATTTATTTACATATGATGTGGCACATCATATTGACTTCAAGACGGGGTCCGCAATCACAGTAGTTGACCCAAAGTGAGGCTCATAATCACAGGTAGTCCAAAGGTGGGATTCACATGCACCAATGTAGGATCCACTACCATAGTACAATTTAAGATAGATGCTTCACATTTCAAAAAGACCAATTAATATAAGCAAAATGAAGAAGATTTAAAATTTAAGGAATTACATGTATTTTTATTTGTATTAATATTTTATTGCATTTATTTTATGTATTTTGTATAAATTGTGTAATGGGAACATCTACTGATAAGTTAACTCAAGAATGGTGGTTGATTTATAGGTTATGAGAGAAATGGGTGAGCGTCTATGTAAGGGAGTGGAGAGAGTGGGTGAGTGGGAAAAAGGGTTAGTTATCAAAATAGTGCTATAATTGGGGGTATTGTGGCTTTGTGTGTGTTGTNACCCTTTTGGAGAGATTGGAGAGGAGATTTTGAGAGAATTTGTAAGGAGATGTTCCAGCATTGCATGGATCGACGGGAGACTTTGTGGGAGAGATATTCGTCTTTCTTTCAAAGGGGAAAAACTAAGTATTGTGTTCTTCATCATCTTTTGATTTTTGTAAATACTTATCTAGTGGATTTGCTTTAGTTAAATGAAGTTTATGTTGTGTTTTCTTCGCTTTGTGATGGGCTTCTCTTACTCTCTCTTCTTGTTTGGAAATAATGGTATGAGAAGATTATGCCGTTGTTTTCATTTTACTTTTCTTTTGTAATGAGTAAAATTCATGTTTAGGATTATGTGATGCATGTTAGAAGCGGATTTAATTATCAATGTGATGATTTTTACTTGTACTTTATTTATATTATAATAAAGGCATGTTGTAGTGTTAAAATTTGATGTAATTGCATTAAGACTCGAGAGGGCTGTGTAATTCTCAACAAAGTAGAACCACATTCAGATTCCATGAATTGTTAAGTTCATGGGAGTTGAATGCAAATAAATTGAAATATTTTTTGATGGGCGTAGAATTGGAGATTTTAGGGTGACAGACTAATATCCCCAATTCGGTCCTATTGTTTGAGTACTAAAGCGGAGATGTCAGCCCTCAAGTGAGGGGAATGTGGGAGCTCCGAAGTGAGAGTCGGTATCCTCCCAACCTAGACGCTCAGTCCTAGCGTCCCTAGCGTCTAGGTGCCAAAACACCAAGTTGCTCTAGACAAAATAAAGAAGTTAAATACACAAACTTTACACACATGTCAGACGTAGAGGCTGGAGTTGTGAGCTACAGAAGTTGTGAACCGTGTAGGTCATAACATGTCAATAGTTGGGAGTTGTATGTGTTGAGAAAATGTCCATAGGCCTTAGCCTCATTTTTAAAGCACACCATTACACCATAGCTTATGTCGGAATTCTGTAACGTACATCGTGACTCTGCAAGAGGTTCCATTACAACAAGTAGGGTGCTGATGAGTGGTGATTGACAGTGGTCAGCGGCGGCAAGAGCAAGTTACACTTGTTGTACCATCGATGTAGAACATTGAACTTCAGCTCCTCTTCGGTCCAACTCTTTGTCCGGTTGAAGGCCTAGCCCCCCTTTCATGAAATGAGTAGGGATCTATTTTGAAGAGGTCTTCTTGCAAATAAGGAAGGAATGCTTACCACACAATAAGATGACCCAGAGATATCCTATCAATCGGACGATATTTTATAGATATTTGAGCGTCTTAATGATGTTGAAACTAATGGATCTTAGGATCCTTGGATTCGTCTCATCGAGACACTTGATTTGACTGTAAGCTTATTTGATTTGAAATTCATTTGATTTTTCAATTAAGCATTGAAAACTTTTAAAAGTGATTTAAGCGCTCGATGTAGGCTTGAGATGACTCGCATTGGGCCAACTTTGTTGTCATTGAGCCCATCTTGTCAAGTCAGTTAGTTTAATAATAAATAATCTCAAGAATCATGCCAAATGAAAAAAATTTGTTGATAACGTCAATTTTCTTTGATAAATAAAGAAAAATCCGATTTAGATCGAGAAAAATCATAAATAATTAATGTTTATGATAATTTTGAACGCCACCATCAACAAGGTTATTTAAGTTCATAGAAAGAGTATTGAAGTTTATAAACGAACTTGTGGTTCTGACTAATCTCTAATATCATCATATTACGAATAAGAGCAAACGAATAAAATGAAAAAGAAAGAAGAAGATTGTTTGATTTTTTTTTTCTTAAAAATAATTTATAAGATATAACCTTTTATCATTTATAAATAAACAGAACATATTAATGTTTATCATGATAAGAGATTAATATCATAATAACTCGAAGAACAACAATAACAATAATAAATCTCATATCATTAAATGAGGAGAAAATATTATGTCCGTACGACGATAATGAGAATCACATCAGATTTCACATTCACGATATCGTGGAGATTCACATCGTCAATCACACATCTCATTTATTCGTTTTCTCCATTATGTTATAATGAGCACAAATATAAAAATGGGTCTTACAATGAAAGAGAGAGGCAAGCACAATTTCTTAGGCCTCATGCAGTCTGGGATATTTTGAGCACAAAGAAAAAATGTGAAGGTGGAGGCATTGGATTCCCATTCAATATTCTTTCCAGCATACTTTCACTGTATATAACTCCACCATATTCTTCCCTTTTGATAGGGACTTCCATGGCGACGTTGAATAGACATGTGCTCATATGTCTTATTTATTTACTAGCCCGTCAAATTCTCATCACTTTTTTCAATATATATATATCAGCATCTCGCAACATTCTTACAGAGAATGGTCAGGAGGAGCTTTATATAAGAATATATATATATATATATATATATATATATATATATATATATATATA